>KB672869.1:911396-926555 GCA_000349145.1 Anopheles dirus | reverse complement strand
GGGGGGGTTTCGTTGTTGCTTGCGCTAATGCGAAGAGCTTTGAACTTTTGTGTTGTTTCCTGCAATGAAAAAAAAATATTAGAAGGAAGGGATCTAAGGAAATGCGGCTTGGTGGTTGACCTACTGGCGCCAACCAATAAACATTGCAATGCTGTAAAATTTCAAAATTTTGAAAATACATACCTACATTACGTCCGCGTGGGCTTATTACACAACAAAATGGCGTACAAAATGGCGGTACACAATGCGCGCCTCAAAGACATGTTACACAGCCCAACCAGCAAACGATCACCAAAAGCGGTGGATTTTGTGGTGAAAAGTCACCGGATTTGGTGACATGTCACCGGTATTTCGGTAGCAAAAACAGGATGTTCGACGGTCGAACGGAAGTATTTAACCACCAAAAAAAGCATCTGAAAACAAAAAGCTTCAAAACACATTCACCACACGATCCGTGTTCTAGCGCTGGCTAAGAACCGGACACTGTGCGTGAGTGTGTGCATGTGTTTCTGTGATGGGGTAGCATGGAAGGTGGTCTTCATTCTTCGGTGTTGCCGTCCAGGTATCTAAGTAGAGTAGAAATTAGCTTATACCATCAACTCGCTACAATCATGTTTTCATTTTAAAGCGGCGTTGTGCGAGGCTTGGTGAATCAGCTGGTGTTGACGATGGGGGTGCTATTAAACGCCGTGGCGATATCGTGGATTTTCTGGGTGAACTTTCAGCTCAAAAAAGTAGACAAAAAACTGCGCTTGCAGTTCAGGTGCATTACGCATTAAGTGAGGTGATGTGATATGACAAACATTCAATTAGAAATACTGGTAGCGACCCAAATAGATCCCCTCCATACCAAAATTGGTACATCACTGAAAACCAAGTTCGGCAGTCGTTTGACAGTCAAGCAGTTTAATTGAAATTTAATGTTTTTGTTACGTTTCAACAAAGCTAATTGGTAATGAAATAATAACATAGGACAATTTTCAATTGCTACTGAATGGATGGTAAGTATTTTCATCACTTTTGCCGAACTTGGTTTCCAGTGATGTATCAATTTTGGTATGGGGGGCATCTATTTGGGCCGCTACCGAAATACTGTGCTTTGTTTACATTTGGTATCGGAGAAGCATGCCCGTGTAAAGTCTCTTCCTACACATTCCGGCGGCATCGAGTAGTAGCAGTACGAAATGTAGTACGAATATCGAATAGATTCACTGCTGTTGAAAGTATCAGAGTGTAGCAAACTGTACCATATTTGCAAGAAAAATATGCGTAAAAGATGTCTGTGCGTGCATGATCATCCGACAAAAGATACAACAGACTTTGTGAGCGATTAGGTCGGTTGATTATGCGCTTCAGATATGGTACGGTGCCTTCATTTTTCAGCACGTCAATATTACTTAAAGGAAAGACATTGTTTATTTGGCAAAATCGTGTACTGGTAACGTTGTTAAAGTTTATAAAATATACCCCGAGCAATAGCTCAGCAATATTTTCTCACTGTTTTGATTTTGTTTTCACATGCTTGAGTGAGAAAGTTGATATGCGTGCTGGCGAAAAACAGTGAGGAACAGTGTTGATGCATGATTTAAAAGAAATCAAACCAGAAACCAAAAATAAGAAGCTAAAGTGGGCCCCTAGTACGCACACTATCACGACAGCAGTATCGTACATGCTGGCGGTGATGTTTTGGTGGCAAATCAGGTGACTCGTCACTATCTCTGCTCATAGGGTCACCTGTAGTCTGTTTATCCGCCTTGCACAAAGGCCCGTTTTGACGTTTGACCTCGGACGATGGCGTCCTCTTTGAGAAATTTCAAAAAGGTAAACAAACTTTGAATGTTTTCATTTCTCCCGTTCAAAACGTGCCCGTTGTAAAACTATTATTTTGATATTTTTTGTTTTGGTTGTGCGTTGTGAAGAGCTTCAGTGGGACTACTTTGGTTTAGCAGTTTTTTATTTTGTTAAAGTTGTCTTATGACTGCAATTTTTGATGAGATCCAATTTCTTCTGCTTCCAGCGCCATATAAGGTTCCGGCATTCGAATTACTTTATGCAGCTGCAAGAGCTTACGCCGTGACTGTTTCGCACCGGCATGATTCCACGGAGCCCTATTTGGGACACTTTCCCAACGTGTTTCCCTAGGGTTACTCCCAGGTATTTGATCGACTCCGCTGTCCGAATCGTAACCGCTCCGATACTCTCCGGTATCTCCAAACAACTGCGTCGGATGGACTCCTGTGGCACCCCTGCTGTATTGCAACGTTGAACAGGTCCATGGTCCGTGTCGTACAGCAGCAAGCGATCCTGTAAATAATTGCGCAACACCTTCCGGATAGTAGATGGGCACCTGTCTTTCCTCGAGTGCAGTAGCGATGGCTTTCCAGCTTACCGCGTCTAACGCATTGTTAACGTCCAGCGATGCCACCATTAAGCAACGCTTATCCGTCCCTCGATGTCGTCCCGTTTAATTACTTCTATTATCGCTTGAGTAGTGCTCCTTCCCCGTCGAAAGCCGAACTGTGCTGAGGAAAGGCGCGGAATCTCGGCATCTTCAAGACGGGACGATATTACGACGGGTCGCCCGGTGCTTTTCCTGGTTTGGAAAGCAAAACAAGTCGCTGCTTCTTCCATTGTTCCGGAAACTCTCCTGTCTCCGGGCCGCGCTGGTAAACCAGTTGGAATACTTCCGGGAACGTACGAATACCTGTTGCCATGGCGGCATTCGGTACACCATCCAATCCCGGAGCCTTATGTGGATTCATCCTCGACGCAATAAAGAGCAGGCTCATGCTCTGTGATTGTGCGGACTGCGAAACCGTCATCTTCCGGAAATGGCCAGTCAAATGACGCGTGATTGAGCTTATTTGCTAATTCTATTGGTGTCAACAATAGCAGCTCTGCAAGGCCTGCTGCTATGATTAATTCACTCACTGTTTAATGCTATGAAATTTTTCTCTACTTCTTCTAGCACATGGGGCTCAATGAAGAACCATTATCGATGGATGCGCGAGGATGCGCGGTTTCGCTTGTAAGTATGAGTTGATTTTAATTCCCTCTAGGTGAGAATATCTTTGTACCATCTCTGTTTATCTTACAGTCCTCGCACTTGTTATCTTGTACTGCTTTTCTTTCTGCTGCCCTTCTCTGAGCAGATGACTTCTCTAGACCATTTTAGTAGAGTGTCGCTAATCGATCCGTCTAAACCCAGTTCATCTGCTAATTGTTCATCGAATGTTTTTACACTTCCTGCGTGCGGCTTCCGTTGGCCTGCATCCTAGCCTACGGCTTCCGTTGTTTCCGCATCTCTTCGTGTCCTTACAAAACCCACTATACTGTCTTAGATAAGGCTTACACAACACATTAAACACGTAAGTATACAAGATTTTTTTTTTAATGATCGTATTTTGCTTATATTGCTTTATATTCTTTTATTCTAGAAAGTAAATCTATCGCAAGTCCATCGCACGTCCTTGTTTTTGATGCCTGAGGGATCGCCGGAACTCCAACTATAAGAAGGAAGTGGTACAGGCAGATGCATGGATCTCCATTAGTGAAATGATGGGAGTAGATCCATCTGAGCTGAGGAAAAATGGCAATCTTTACAACGTTCTTCTAGACACTTTGAAAGTATCCATAAGAACCACGAGGGAACGGGATCTGGTAAGTATTCACTGTTTGTTTCAAATGCATAAAGGTTTTTGCACCAAAAGGTGCACCAACACACTAACATATTTGAACCATAAATTATCCAAACCCGGCAAAGTTGTGCAAACAAGTTATTCAATGGGCTGTATAAACAACTAAAGCCATGCACATTTGTTTATTTATTTCAGCCGCACAAACCGCGCCCAAGAAGAGGTGGTTCGCGTTCGAAGCAATGGGCTTCCTATATTGCACGATCGAATGTGTTAACTCGTTGAATACCCTGGTAAGTAGATTTTCATATCATCTATTCAAATCTAGTTCCTTCAACTTCGGTTGCGATTCATACCATTTAGCTTTAGGTCTATCGCGTAGATGACGTGAGAGAGCATAGGAATCAAAGATATAGGAATATAGGAATCAAAGATAACAGGAAAGCGACCTCCAGAGAGTGGGAAAGGATACCGGCGACGAAGGTAGTTTGGCTTACATAACGCCTAGTTTATATTATTTCAAGCCTCAGAAGACGACGCGAACAGCGTGTGTTGCAATAGAAGCATAGTCTGAGATCCATACATAAATCGACGAATAGCAACACGAGTGAACTTCCGTAGCACTCTTTCCAGCCTTTATGGCATAGAGGATCACGGATGTTGGAAGATATTCAGGCACGGGTCCAGCCAAACACCAAGGAAGACAGACGGTTTAACTTGGTGCCGCATAAATGGGAACAATAAATGGGAATTAACATGGATTGCTACTGAAGATAAACTGAAAATTACAATACTTGATATAGTATGAAATGTCTGTTGCAGAGCTCAAATTAAGTGTAAGTGGGACAAATAAAATTTAAATGGATTAAGTTAAGTTTAAATGGATCTATTTGTTATATAATCCGAAAGTATGAATTTCCGGTATAGTATGCGGTGTAGTAATATATGGTATAGAATCCGAAACTTTTATTTATGTAATTTACATATTGCCTTTCCTCATATTACTTTTATTCATCTTTTTAAAACATTCCCACCGCCTACAATCGTCTTTTCAGCTGGTACTGGTATCACTAGCGTTCCTAGCGCTAGTAGAATTGCATGCTACTATATAGAACTATATGCACACGACAAGTTACTGTGCCACACTCGTTTGTTTCCACCGTTGTGAAATTGCTGAATAAGAATAATGTGTCACGCATCCTATTTCTCTTTCTCTTACATTCTAGCGTTACATAGCCGATATATAGAATCTGCCGCTTTGTGGACTGTGCACCGGATCGACGAGCTTTCTAAGGACTGTAGCAAACCTGGTGAAGGACCTTTAGCAGTATTCCAGCGCAGCGATGGCGCAAAACGAAGTTTTTTAGCACAAAGTGTCATAGGAATCACGGGCAACGCGCAGTGGCGGATTTATACATCCCAGGGCCCCAAGCGGTAAAATAAACGGGGCCCCTGTGAAATTACAATTTTGTTAGCAAAGTTTTATATTAAATTCATACTGTTTTCATACTGTTAATACCGCATGAGAAAATCCAAGTTTATTTTTTATTTACAAAAAAATACACTCAGGCCGATCTCCATTGATTAATAAGCCAGCTGATTATTTATCGATTTATTTATTTATTATAAAGGATAGGGGGAAAGAGATAGGGAAGACGAACACAAGAAATTACTGGAAGTTGTTGATTAGTCGGGTTTGGAAAGCGGATGTCGAGATGTTAAAGTCGAAGAGTTATGTAAAGTTATTCAACGAGCATTTCATTTAATAATCAAACACGATTCGCATACAGGAAATAAATTATATTTGAACTTAAAAAATGTAACTGACCCGTATCTTCGTGAAAGCATGCACACTATCACTTGCGCTTCTTCTTTCTACATCAAAACCAACACTGCTAGCTAGCGAGCAGCAAAAAACAATCCCGACACCTACCAATTTTAAAACTACCAATCGCAACCGTTAGAAGCATGTAAAAAGCACCAGGTAAAAAACACTAGAAGTGCTAGAAGTGGATTTGCTAATACGGGCGTTCTGGTGTAAAAAAAATATATCAAAAACGTGAAAGATGTAACCATTTGAGAGGAGAGAGAATATGAATTGCATTGAACGAATTGAAGTCAATAAATACAATTACAAGTATGAAGGAAAAAGGAATGCGAAGCACGATGATGTTTGTAGTTTTTTACCTATTTTGAATGTAAATGAATGAAAAAATGAAAAGAAGAATGTAGAAATAAATTGTTTCTACCTAGCAATGTGTAGGGATTGACGACAGTCATTTTTGTTAGCTCCTCCTTCGTGATCGTAAGAATCTTTCAAAAATATTATAAAAAAGGGTAAATTTCATCTTCCAGCACGCTGCCATCTATATGGTTTTTTTTCAATAGTAGAATGAGTTTATTTGAGTAACAATTCGTTTTTATATACATATATCATTGAACATAGCTGTAATGGGTTCGGCGATTCTTTCCTCATTATTTCTGAGTGTTTAATTCGCTTTGAGATTAGGAACTGTTATGTTTTGAGCCTTGTGAGGCGTTTAGAAAGATTGAGTGGGAAAAGTTTACATATAAAAATCCACATCAGATGCAAAAAAAAACAATTCACGGATTTTTTCTTAACACTAGCCTAACTTTTCTTAAGTCTACTTAGATCAACTGCGTTTTGATCTACTTCTAATTTAACAATTCTATCCTTCAACTATTTTAGAACTAATGACTGGTAATGGGAAGGACATATGGATAAAGGCAGGATGAATGAGTGCAATTACATTGCTAGGAGAATTCTTGATTTAGGGTATTTGAATTCGTAGTACACTTACTAGTATAATAATAATTTAGTTTATGCCTAACCTTCTTTATACTATACACATTGCGATCAACGTTTTATTTATTTTGAAATCTCTTGAACTATCTTTTTGATCAATTCAATACGATTTTTGTTGTACGTCGGACGTTGGAGCAAAATATTATTTTAAGTTTTTTACAAGCTGGGAAAAAATGTTTGAAAAAATCATTAATGAACTATTAAGTAATTTCTATATACGGCTGGCTATAAAAAATCAGATTAAGAGAAATTATGTTAGGAAAATAGACGAAAGATTTGGTTTAGTTATATAACTTAAATAACTTAACTCATCGCTTAGTTGTATTATATATTATTATAGTTGTATTGTATTATAGTTGTATTGTATATTATAATTGGGCACACAAAATCTATGCCCAGGTTTTAAAAACTCCCATCTATATCCGTTAAAGGTAATTGCTTTAGATTGGCCATACATTCTTTTTTTGTCTAATATGGGCATATTCCAAATATAGAAAATTTTAAATGGTTTCAGGACCTCTCCTTTTTTTCTGCTCTATGTGTAATTTGATGTATGATTTTATCAGAAGATACATTAAATACATTGACTTGAAAGTATCTTTTGGTGTAAATTTAAAGTAGAGGGCACTGTACTGGGACTGTAGAGAGAACGGGGCCGTGAGAATTGAGAGAGTGAAACGGGAGATGAGGCGGCCGTCTGCGCGAGAGAGAGCGAAGGTGGTGATGAACCCCGATGAACCCCCGAATGAATCGGATTCACGGATTGGACTCGAAGACCCGTGGTCGTAGGCGAGAGACGTAGGGAGCGGAGGGGGAACGGGGCACTGATGAGGCACTACTAATACTAATACGAGACGTTACAGTGTGGGACGGTATTGTGCAGCTTTGGATGGAGACTGGAAAAATTAAAGTTTAAAGTTTTGATCAAAAAACTTCATTGAAATATTTAATAACATTTTCTATATGTTAGTTCGAACAAACTTTCAAACCAAAAATAATGCAAAATGTAAACAATAAATTCCAGATTCATTAGTCTCTATTGTATCATGCAAATATATTTTCAAAAGAACAGAGCAAGTCTTCATTAAAATTCAATAAAGTTTTAATTTCGACACATTTTATGCTGCCACACTTGATTACATTTCAAACACCTTACTCTTTATATGCTTCTACTTTTGTATCTACTGTTTAGTTTTGTTTCTAACAATGTTGCAGGCAGAAGCTATAAGTATTGAAGGAATCAATCTAATTGGTCGTGTATCGTTCCGTTTTATGGAAAACTTTATCTAATCATACTAGGTAACTATCAGTCAGTATTTGACGACAAAAAATTCCATTGAGTAATTTTAATTATTTAACAATATAAACAAAGATCGGTCAGTTTGATGGTTTGAAAATCGGTTTCGCGTCATTGAAACTAAGAGGAGATTTAATAAATCAAAACTGGGTTTTCCATTCAATTCAAATGCTCGACTTTTCCGCAGTTTGTTATTTTTACTACCTCTTCCTGTCACTGAGAAAAAAGCTACACTTATTTGCACCAAAACCGATCTTTTTCATGGCAAACTTTCAATCTTTAATAACACTCTCCAACTTTTAGGATCTCTCAAAGATGTTATATTTAAGTACGTTCCTGTTTTCATAATTCTTTTCATGTCATTGCCAATTGCATAGCAACATTGGAATGAGAAGCGAGATAGAGTAAGTAAAAATAACAATAAGTGTAAAAATATAGCACCGTCGAGTGATCTCAAAGGTGTTTCGCATTGATAAAGTTAGTAAAGGAAAAAAAGGAGGATCCAAAAGAACCAGAAGCTTGGTTTTTCATATTGCTATTGGTATCTAATTACAGGATGAATCATTACTTAACGCTTGTCGTCAGAAATGGTTACAAAACTTGCCAGTTTTTATATCTATTTCTTAAACAAGATAAGAACTTAAAAAGCTCCAAGTGTACGATTGATAATCCTTAATATTTTTTCAATAACGTGGGTCAATTGTTATACGAGCCATCCATGCAAGTTTTATTCAATGTTTCAAACAAAACAAAAACACAAATCAACAACTTCTCAACGTCGGTAGTCTATAATAAAATCCTTTTAATCCGGTCACCGATCGAATAAATCCCTCAACAATCGAAGCGTTTATCGTCGATCAAAATATTATGGCACCAATCAATTAGTCTGGTTCAAGGCAGCGGTCCCTGCCAGATATGTTATCGTCGCATTGAAATTTTAATCTCAATTGCCTCTACACTGCTACTAGGCTATCACTACTAGGCTTCACCAAGCGGACAAAAATGAGGAACAATATTTGTCCCGTCCCGTGTCGTTTGATCTATTCGACGGCCGTGAAGATGCGGCACGATCTGATTAACACCCCTTGCGGTAGGTCCGTCTAGCGTAAATCGATCAGCTCGTGTCAAGAGATTATTTTTTCAAAACAACATTCAAATTTGCTTTCCATCAGTCTCTAAGTTAATTAACATGGTTGGCAGCGCTGAAATATAAAATCTAAACACAAACATCACGTTCTCAACTGATTATAGCCCGTGCGAAGAGCGGCGCGAAGAAACTAACTTTTCATGCCAACATTCCGCTGACGATCACGACGTTGAAAGCAACCGAGAAATCGAGAAAAGTGCGTCAGGCTATGCGTTTACGGGCCTTTCTGCTTATCAAGCGATGCACGTACCCACAGAGGCAAAACCTGTCGGCTTGAAGAGACCCTCGAGATAACGTTCTGTGCCTGTTTGCCGTCTTATCTCAAGTCTCGTCAGTTCTTTATCAAATCAAACACACTTCACCTTTTGGCAAAACTCTTGATGACGTGCGGAGGGCAATAATCGGCAAGGATGTCCTTAAAGAACTGTTGTCTTTTCGTTATCAAAGAGCATACTTACCAAGAAACAATATAAGCTTACTGCACTGTTTTGAAACAGTTCTTTGTTTCAAATTGGTATATTTGCTATACTCATGCATGTGATCGTTGACTGTAAGGCTAGATATTTGATATAATATTTTAATGGTATTTTTAACGTCTTGTTTTATTTGAATAGTCATAAACAATAATCACCTAATGTTGCGAACGCGACGATCAAACAAAAAAAACATTTCATAATTTATATTCCATGGGACAAAGCATTCAAATCGAAACACGAAAAATCGCGATCAAACCTGTTGAATCAACGCACAATCTGCGCACAAAGAAACTGTAACTTATCGATTGGAATCATTGTCGTTGGCCAAAATAAACAAATGCCTTGGAACGGCCCGATGTATGACGACAGCGGTAAGCGCAAGCGCTAAGCGTTAAGCGCAGCGAGAGCATAGCCGCAAGAGCATAGCGACACGTGCAAAAACACATAGGCGCAAAACCGTTTGAGCGGAAATATAAACATAAACAATTCGGAGCATGCGACAACGCGTCAACGCTATCATAAACAAGTTTTGGTTTTCATCAATAAGCAATGCGTTGGATAAAGAGTTAGGCCGAAACCAAACCAATACCACTGAACCTTTAGCATGGATTCGCGAGTTAGACAGAAAATGCAATGTCCACAATTTTACCTCAATACTATCACACGCAACTAGTATATAAGAACCGATTTTGTTACCAATAAACCACTTGCAAACCTAAATCCATCTTGGCTACAAGTCATCTCGGGACCCGGTTTAAAACTCTGATATCTCTGGAAATCATTTGAGTCCGCCTCTAGAAACTGATTCCGGTCAATCCGGAAAGAAGCCTAGTCGCCTGATTCGAGTGAAATCTCGGAACCTCGGAGAACAGTCGAATTCATTAGAATCCGCCTCTAGGAACTGGTTCCGGTCAATCCGGAAAGAAGCCTAGTCGCCTGATTCGAGTAAAGTCGACCATTTAAACCAAGAACCTCCAGACGACAAATTTACTATAGTCCACTTCTAGGAACTGATTTCGGTTAATCCGGAAAGAAGCCTAGTCGTCTGACTTGCGTAAAGTTCTTTCCACCTTGTCGCAGTCCCGCGGAAGCCAGCGCGAAAGGCTTCAGGATCTATCGTACCTTCGCGCGGTAGATCCAAATCGGCGGAGTTTTTCGCTAACTCCAACTTTGTTACCCCGTAGCGTAACACCTAATAAAAGCTCAATACTAATTACTTATTACTACTTAATTACGAATTTATTAAAGATTAGTAGATCATTGAAATATGACAAAAAGAACAAATAAATTAACCAAATAAACAAGAAGAACCTTGTTAACGGCAAATGAGGCTACTCTTATTTACAACACTAACACTAATAGCCAATAACTAATGCTCTAAGGACGTATTCATTTGAGTTCGGAAACTCTCCGAAAGATCCAAATAATCCTGATCGACCCACTGATCGTCATTTGGAAGTTGTTCAGGCTTCAGCGCCCATGTGCCAGTCAGGGGGATGGTATTTCTATCCAGTGAGAGGTAGTTCAATATAGCACTATCGAGGAAATCCGTGTCGAACGGCAACGCGTTCCCAGCGACCGGAATGTCGTCCGTGATGGTCCAAATCGATATTTTCGACGTCTTGAAGTTCTGCAAGTAGTCGACAAAGTTGAGTTAGCTTTTCAATTAGGATGTGTTACGAAAATGGCCTTCCAGAATGGCCTCTACACACCTCCGGCAGGCAGTGATGCTGTTGACAGAAGTAGTTCGTACCCATCTCTTGATGGCACAGCGTTCCATCGGGAAAATAAGCATCCACACCCAGATCGTTCAAATCGAACCGTGGAGCGTAGTATGCATCGTTATCGGCCCGTTTGCAGTAGATCGCACAGCTCATCCACAGCCGCTTCGAATCGTACGGTCCTTGAATACCGCGGCCTGCCGGATCCAACCGAGGCAGCAGTTGGCTGAACTCACGGCACCGTCGGCTGGCGTAGAACTGGACCGGTTCTCGGTTCGCCCGACACAGCGCCTGATCGTCGCAGACCGCGAGATCCAGCGCTGCCCCTTCGCATCCTTGGTCGGTGTTAACTGGCGGAGGATTGTCACAGCGGCGCGTGCGCCGTTTGTATCCTTTCGACTGTTCCAAACAACCGGAAACGCACTCGTCATCCGTCCACTCGCTCCAGCCACCTGGGACTGTATTTGTGGGTTTTTTCTTCTGTTTCACACATGAGCCGCCTTTACACCACTAAAAATAATAATAAATAAAATACATTTTAGTAACCACAACTAACTTTGGCGAAAGTAAATCCAGAAGATTTTTTATAATTGATAAAATTTAACATCAAGATCGTTTGAAATATATTATTTAAAGCTGTTCAACACCGAAAACTTTGCACCCAACTAGGATCTTCAGTTGAATGAATAAAGTTTTACCCAAACTATCCGAGGCAACACGTCATATTGAGTGGCGCCATCTGTTGCTGGGTTACTTAATTAAAACATGATTTAGATTTTCACCATGATGGAGTGTTTTTATAAATACAGTTTTAAATATTCAAATAATGGCAAAACCACAGCACAAGATCCACACCATTAATCAGCGACGCGTGTGATCAAAATTTTCATTTATTCGGTAAGAGATTTACTGGATTCTCCAAATGTATGAAGATATTTGAAACCAATTTTGTAATTTGTAAAAATAAGTAATATTCATTTTACAACTCAACAATGCACAAAATTCAGTTAAATCTACTTGTGGGATTTGACTAAACAACTACTCGTGGTGCAGTCATACTAAAATAGAATGTCCAATATGAATTAGATTAGAAATTTAAATAAAATCTTGACCAGAAAATATTACAAAAAAATATAATAATTTTCAGCTTTAATTTCATGAGTGTAAAATTAAGCAATATGAAGCCAAACAAAGAACCAATAATAACAGAGGTTGCACACCCTTGGCTAATTCAAGCAAATAAGTTATGTCCGAAAAAATCCCTTTGTGATAGGGGGACATTAATGTATCGCGGGTTGCATACCTAGCGTAATGTCGATACGTCGATTCGACGAAAGTCGATGAATAAGAAACCGTAGCTTTTAGCGAAGTGCTACAAGGAGTTTGAGCTTATATGGAGATCATGTTGAACGATATGTATTATTAGAAGTATGCTGCTGAGTTTATGACTAAAGATTAAGTTAATATTTATTATCTGAACATTTAAAAAGACATTTTAAAAGAAGCCTAGTGTTTTTGTCATTTATATTAAAATATATTAAAATAAATAACCGTATCCAAATCGTATCCATATCCCAAACATAATGAATAAAACATAAAAGAAATAAGTTGAAAATAAAAGTATGTTATTAATCGAATAAATCTAAAATGAATGTTTACCTTACTATCGCCACAATCGGTGCCTTCCAAAGCTGGGCCTGCGAAGTAGAATCCTGTTCGATGCGGAGTGCGACATCGCAGATTCTGACAAATGGCCGGTAATTCAGACGACGCTAGTATAGCATCCTTATCGCTGAGTAAGAAATCTTGTTATTTGTTTACCCATATAATGTATATAACGTTTCAAACTCACGTTAGTAGCACCTCGCATTGTTTCTTGGCTGTCCACGATTGCCCAGGATGGTCATAATATTTGGAGGTATCATATTCCGAAGTAACCTTGGAGTCTGTTTCAAACAAGCAGCCTGCCCAACTGAAATAAATGCAAAGGTTACTGCTGTTGCTTGAGCGCTTCCATGTAAATAATACCTTAACTGTGAGATGACATCCGCGCTACACGTAGACCAAGTAGTTTCGCCCTGTGTTCCCCTGGAAGGTGACATTACAAACCCCTCCTTGGGACATCCATTCCCGTTCGAGTCGTGATGCATTCCAAGACTGAAAGTATGTTGAACAATAATTATTTACCGTGTCGCAGCCATCTTTTGCAATAGTCGTTGGACTTACTTGTGTCCAATCTCGTGCGCTGCGATGAAAATCGATGTAAAGCCCGATGAAGGGTACGGCTTGCCGAAAATGTTCCTCGCGCCGAACTCCGCTATAACGCATGCATAGTCGCTCAAACAAACTCCACCCACCGTAGCCAATCCCATAGTGCCACCATTTCGCCGGCCATTTTCGATCGCGTAGAAATCTAATCCCGACAGATACAGAGCCATATCCCACCGTCCTTGGTTCAGGCTACTCTGATAGGAACAAAACGAGTCCAGCAGCAGATTGCGCTCTCCGTTGTAATGAGGCATCGCAGAAGGCTGTGTGCGCATGAGCTCGAGGTACACCAGGGCAATATCGACACCCTGCCCAAGGGATGGATGACGGTACAGAGCCTGTATACCGTTGATGTACGCCAGCAGGAAGTCTCGCAGGGCCGCATCGTTGTGGTCAAAATAGGGGGCAAACGTGTTGTAGGCTGCTTGGTCGAAAAATACCGCCAACTCCACCAACGGCTTTCCGCTTCGCGTAGGAGCACTTCGATTGCGTCCATCCCGTGCATCTACTTCCTCCAGCTCGGACGATGAATAGTTCGTTTGGCCGAGCGTGTCACCGAGCAGGTGAATCTGGGAATGTGTGCGACGCCGGACAAGCTCATATGCCACGTCTGATGATGCAGGCAGCAGGAGTGTCTTTATCACATGTGGGCGTCGAAATGGCGGCGACTGCTCCAGGAATGCTTGTCGATCGTCGACAGGAAGTATTTCTAGCGGTCCAGATGTATGGAATACAATGCCGGTCTAAAATAAATTGAACGAAGAAATTTAATGAGGCATAATGTCACAATAACATTAAAAAACACATTTTTTACATCATACTTTGCAGTCGCCCGTTATGTATTTCGTAATTTCAACATTATTTCACAAACAAATATTTGGATTAAGCTCAATAATAAACATCTGGCATAAACGTGAAAGGTCGCCACTAATCCTGTATGAGCGCAACCCTCGAAATATGAGTAACGGTTTAGAATTTCCCCTTCAGTGTGGTGAATAATAATTTCTAACCGTTTATTACCGTTGTGCGTTTTTCAGAGTTTGTGGTAGAATTTAGATGGAGGTGTTAAGCTGTAATTGCTATCGAATATTTGAATGAATCTACAATAGAAAAAAATGTTATATTGCAAAAAATAAAAAAATAATTAAATTTTGTAATTATTACTTCGGTTCTAGATTCCATCTTATCTGTTCATAGGAAATCACCATAGGCTACTACAATTTTTCAACCATTCCCCTACATTTGGCGAATTGCACGAACCGGTACATTCAAACCCTCCACCGTCATGGAGGGTTTGAAACATGCAGGACAAAAAATGCAATGGAAGATGCTAGCTGCAAGAAAATGCAAGTACAATGCACATTCGCTGGTTTGAAATCGATTACCCGCAAACCAGTGAATGACATTTCAACCTGCCACCCCATACGTCACATATCGGGATCGACATTCGTTGCATTTGTTTTAATTTGGATTTATTCGTTATTTGCGGTGTTATTATACGTTCTATGTGTTGCACTGGATCTGATACTGATATTTTCTTAATTTGATGCACTTTTCTGTGCCAAAACTGTATATTTTCACCACAGTTGTTCGATTGATCAAAGCAAGCCAAACATTGAACTGCATCAAATTTGGCAGATACATTTGACAACCGCAAACTAGCGAACAGCAAACTAGAAAACGCAAACATAAACCAGTGAGCGTTTGAACCGACCGGTAGTGCTTCGGAACAAAAAAAAATATTTGAGAGAGTGAAAAAGAGGAAAAACACCAAGGAAAATTAAACGG
>KB672869.1:801257-893941 GCA_000349145.1 Anopheles dirus | reverse complement strand
CATGTCAAGCAAAATTCGAGATACGCGGAAACTCGAGATACGCGGATTTCTCCGGTCCCCATTATCCGCGTAAGTCGGAAACCGACTGTATCACGATTCTATTGAAATAGTTTTGAAAAATCTTACATCAGACGGATTAAAAACGTTTCAAATATTACGAGTAACGGAAAACTGCTCGAATAAAAATCAAATTTGCTCGATTGAGCGGGTGAGATAGCGATTTTGACAGCAACCTCACATTATCTCTCTCTGTCGCACGTTCTGACACCAAGGCTGTCAAAAAAAAACGCAAAAAACCCGCAGAAATTGGAAAGCATTGCTGAAAAATAAATGTTCACCAAAACGTATCGAAATGTAACTAAATGTGAATTGTAGTGATAATTGCAAATGTGAAACGCGTTCCGGTGTGCGGTGTAAGTGGATTGGTGCTTAAGTGTGCTGTGCAACTGTGTTTCGTGCGTATCTGTGCACAACAACAAAAGTGTTTTGGTTCAAAGAAATCGCTAGACGCTACGAAATGAATGATGAAATTTTGAACACACTGCTGGTAGCCGATATTCTCCCGGCGCATGACTTTCTCGAATGGTTTCTGAACCATTTCAAGGTAAGTGGGATAGTTTGTTAGTGGTTATTGCAAAAGATGTTTTGGAATTTCTGCGCATCGAAAAAAACGTAAACAAACGCTGGTTTGACAGCTGCCAGCACATGCCAGATGTTCAGCCCGGTGTACCAAATCGGTACAGTGCTGTGCGAAAAAGTGTGCCGTATTTCCTTATATACAAATATTTGTATGATTTAATTTGCATATATTTTTGATTCCATTGGTTGGCTGCGGGAAGCTTCCACTAAATACCATTATTTCTTGTTTCTGTCAAATAAATTCAAGTGCAGTGAATAAGTGAATACAGTGCCCGTGTCTGAAAATATGATACAACCGCGAAATATATGAAGGGGTTTATTGGTTATTAAATCTACAAGCAAAATAGGATAACTTGTTATAATCGTATAATGAACCAGCTGTTATTATTCAAATCCATTGGAGTATTGCACCGTTTTGGTATAGTTTTAAATTCTGAGAGATTGTTGGAGTTTGGGTTTTCGTATGGTCAGGTGCGTAGCGAATGACTTTATACACCACCGGTTGTGAGTTCGAATCTACTGAATCGTTCCCCTCATCTGTTATTGACTACGGGCATAATCCAGTTAAGGAACGCTGGTTGTTGATTTGTTAGGTTGTTTTGTCAATGAAGTAAACCAATAAGGTAGGGTAAAGTTTTAAAAAAGCTTCTTTCGATCGAAGGTCTATCAATTTCTTGTCTCATCAAATGCCTTCAGTAGTAGCAAGTTTCAACAGTAGCTTAACAAAACAATACTATACCGACCTCGAAGCATTACCGCCTTCAACATGAGTTCCTGCATAGCAGGATATGGGATTACTAACTACTGTGTCCGTATTTCAAACCGCCACCCGGCGGCTAAATTGAATCGACGAATGCATTTCGCCCAAACAGCCGCCGCCTGCACGACCGGCAACCGGCGATGAATTGTTGTTCTGCGGCCACCGTGGGAGAAAAGTCCCGTGGCCTCGACGGTGCTCGCGGAAGAGCAGATGCTCCGGATATCTTTCGTGCGCCAGCCAGCCTGTATTGGTGCTGGATTGCAACGAAGGAGAAATGATTACCATCAGCCCTAGCCGTCGACCAACCACGCTCCCGCCCGCCCGCGGTCCGGGGGCCCGGTGCAGCGCTTTTGCTTTTATTATGCACACCCCGGCGATCGTGTCTGGCGATTGCAAGGACGCATGTGCAACGGCGCGCATGGCCGGCGTTTTGTCTGCCGTTTGTGTGCACCACGAACACAAAGCGCGGAGCGAAGATGCAAACGAAAACACTAACACGAACACCGCAGCAGCGCGCCGGAGCGGCCGCGGCCGTGCGCTCTGAGTGTCTGGGCCGGGCCGGGCCGGGCCGGGCCAGCAATCCCGAAACCCAGACGACCGAACAGCGACCATGTTTCCAGCACCATCATCGTCGTCGGACGGGCCGAGCGACTGCGGGATGCCCGCGCGCGCGAGATTGCGGCAGCCAAGCAAGAAGAAAGAAACAACAAACCCACGGCGACAGCAACAGCAGAGCGAGAGTGTGGGGCGAGCAATGGCGCAACGCGAAGGCCGCCGGCAGCGTTTTTGCAGAGACGATGATCGGCCCGCGCCCGCGAGTGTCGTCCCGTCCCCGCCGGGAGATGAAAGCGTTCGGCGCGGGATTGCCGCACCAAATCCAAAGTGTGTGTGTGTGTGTGGAAGGATTTGCTTTTGCCGAATGTTTCGCAATTTGGTGACGCTGTTTTTACCTGTGTCTTTTTTGCTTTTAGTTCACCTGCTCCCTGCTACGGTTCGATCGCTCCAAGGACCCACGGTTTGGGGCCCGATCCTTTGTCTGATGGATGGGTGGAAAGTCCTACCCGCCCGATCGGTCTTAAAACGAGCAGACATCATAATAAAAAACGCTCATCTAACGACGATGCCAGTCGGGACGGGTTAATACTGTGAAGAATCCAACGCGAACAAAAAATGCTCAATCCAGTTCGTCTGCGTTGGCGGTGCAACGCGAGCACACACGTATGTGTGTGAGTGTTGAGAACCGGAACGGCTGGCAGGGTGGTCGAACTGCTGCTGCTGCTGCTGCTGGGCGACGTGACGTGATGCACATGCATTTTGTAGCGTCATCCATTTGCGCGCGTCGACCCGGGGTTCTCTGGGGGACAGAGATAGCAGAGCCTGCCGAGTGCCGCAGACACACGACTTCCGCCGTGAAGGCCACCGTTTCGCACTGGAAACTGAAACAATCAACACGAACGTTTTGTAGGTTAGGTTTGCAATGGGTCGGCTGCTAAACTTGCAATAGTTGCACTCCGGGGTGACCGCCGGTTGAGTAAGAATCGGCCGTCGCCGATGCGCTCTGTTCCTTATTATGGGTGGCTTGTTTGGTCCGATGCATTTTAAATATTTGCAATCACCACCCATCCGTCTCGTGCGCTGTTTTGTCACACTAAAAAAATCTGTATCGCACATCAAACAACAAAATCGTTTCTACCCAGCCAGCCTGCTGGGATAGTTTATAGCGCATAAAATTGTTTTCAACAACACCATCTTTCCATGCAATTAGTTGGCCATGTAAAAAGTCACTGGAAATAGCATGAAGTGTCAGGGCGGGCCGGCGACATTTATATTGCCCATAGAACCTTGGGCCCCAAACGGGGGGAATCTGAATTTCACTTTTGCTGCCGTTTCTCCTTTTGCGAGCGGCGTCACCTCGTGGGCAGACAGAGGCCCAGCGGCTTCCATAACAGCCCTGTCGGTCAGCAAAATTTTACGTGAGTCACACACCAACACACGCACACTGCGTCTGTGCCCATTGACACATCCCGGGGCAACCGGAAGTGATTTATCGATCACATCAACCAGCCAGCCAGCCAGCCAGCCAGTGCGTTGCAGTGCGGCAACTCGCCACTGTTGCAACTATCCCGGTGCCGCTGTCCGTGCGAGAGCGTGCATTATGCATGCAAAAATGCAAAACAATCTTCTACGGCACAAGAGGGGGAGAGAGTTAGTCCCTATGCCCGCCGTCCGCATCCCGACGCTGGGTGCGCACCGTCGATCCCGCCGGAAACCGACTGCAGCGAGAATGTTGTCTTCCGTGAAGGTGATTCCGATTGGTTATGGTCGGTTGCGCAAAGTATAGTGCAGCAACGCTGAGAAATGTACACCCCCGTACCCGCGGTACGGAGACATGCATGCGTCGCCTGTTCTTCTTCGGGGGTCTGGGGGTCTTCGCGCTGGATGGAAAATTACTCTCCCTTCACCGGGCGCACGGCGTCCGGTATGATGAGTCGCATCTACTGCGGGCAGCCCGGCCATAAAGCAATAACTTTCCATAAACCTACCGGCGCATGGAAAAGTCCTTGAAATAAATTAACGTTTCACCAATTCGTTCCCGTGTGGCGGTGTGGTGAGCGAGCGGCGAGGGCGGTGAGATGGGTGGGGGACCCGTCGACATGCATCCTGGCCCTCGGTTGTAATACTGTTTTAATGCTTTAGTGCGCTGCCCAAGTGATGAACACGGGTTACGGGTGGTATTGATGTGTTACATCGGTTCCATGTGATTCGTTAAATAGTTTAACAAATCTGTACAAGTTCATATGCATGCACCGGGGCAATTCCCCTCCCCCCTCCCCCCCTTCGCATGTTCCTGCAGCGAAACATGAGTATAGCCTGAGTTTTTGTCTGTGTTGTGTGCGTTACATGACAGGATGCAGTTTTAACTGCCAGTTTAATGTGCAGTAAATATGAAAAAGCGTTGTTGTAGATATAATTTTCTCCATTTGCTGCACATTGCTTACTAATTCGTGTACAAAATGCGATACGTTCACGGCAAACAATAAAAAAGATGCATAATAACAGTAACACAAAAAGGCGAGCAACGCAGAAGAAAGAAGCATAGCGTTTTATGTGCTTGAAATTAATTTACTTCTTTAATGGTACGGAGACAGTAATAAAACATGTACCAATTTATTGTTATTCTTTAATTTATGCTAAACGTTGTTTTATGTTTTTTTGTATTAAAAAATGAATAACAACCGAATCCGCACAAGGTTCTTTGTCAACTGAGAAATAATGAAAATGAAAGTAAAGTTTGTCATTTTAATATGCTTCGTTTAATTAATTTAAATATCTTATAATAATTAACATATTATAATATGTAATAGCAATATTATAATAGCACGCACATTCATTATAATCGAATTCGAATTCTAATTGCATACCAAACCATTCCTTGATACAGGGTTTACCACAGCCGCTGACACATAGTGCACACTTTTTGAAACAAGCGGCATACTCACTTCGAAGCCACCGCGATGTGTCAACACACCGCGGCTTCGAAGTGAGTATGCCGCTTGTTTCAAAAAGTGTGCAGTATGTGTCACCGGCTGTGGTAAACCCTGTATAGGTAGTGCTCCAAAATATACTGCTTGTCATAATATTATAAAAGCAAATCTGTATTTATCAAATCTACACCATATGCAGCGTTTTTCTTGAAGGTTTTGGGTTAAAACATAAATAGCAAGCATTTTTGTATGTACAGTGACACCTAAAGTGATAAGATCAAATCCTTTTAAATTTAACATGTTTCTCCAGGCGTCAACTGTTATAACCAGACGCGTTAATGATCCCGCGACTGTCACACAACTGATCATTCGTTTTTCATTCGATTTATCAATTTTGTGATTTCCACCACGTTCCCATTTGATCGCATTGAACGCTAATGTTGAAGAATGAAATAACTTACAACTTACTTATCCATCAGGCGGTAGAACCGCTGCGTAGTCTTGATTTACAGCAAAAAAATCCCGGAAGCGCTCAAGGTCCTGCACTGTCTGCAACCGATCCTGGCGTTTGACATGGTCATCCTTACAAGTCGAGCGAGATTCCACAGAAGCTCATGGAGGTGTACAGTTTTGCCCTGGCTAAAAAGAAATGCAAAGGTGAAAGTAGTGGAACTGATTTTCGGTCATCTTCTGAACGATCCGCACCTGCCGCAAGGTCTTTGGATGATTTCCCTCTTCGGAATCCTCTATGATAGCTGCCATATGTCTATTTTACGCATGGGGCAAGACAAATTAGTAGGATTAGGGAGACTAATGTATAGGGTCTTTGATCTCATCCCATTGATTTAAGCAGCACCTCCATTCTTGATCAGTTCAGTTCCCGTTGCTTCTTAGTTGTTGTTCTTAGTCCGATGCATGGACTTCCGATTTACGTCAATAGGTCCTACATAGAGAGTATGTTGTAATCTGCTAGTGGAGTTTCCATCTTGTCGTTGAACTGATCGTTTAGTAATTCATCAATGTAGGCTCTGTGCCTACTTTGAGGAGATGATGAAGAATAGCAGGAAGTAATACAACTGACACGTATTTGATAATGTTATCTGCAATTATCTCATTGAATATCTATATCCACAATTACTTTTTATAAATGTATTTAGTTTTTTTGTTACTCTTTAAAATAAGCTGAACTTGCTTCTCTCACGTGTTAACAAAATCTGACTACACTTCTAGTAGTCTACCTACAAATTGTTACCACGGTTGCTGCGATTGCTTTGTCGATTGTCTTCAACATTTTTACTGAAGTCTAGAAGTATTGTGTATAGAGTCACAAGAATTAGAAAATGACAGATAAATTGACAGTAAATAATATGCATGCAAATCTTATACTTAGCATTCAGGAAGAATGAAATGTGTGACTAATTTTATTCAATTTTTCAAACCAAATGTGACTTTCTAATTCATTTTTTTTTCTTTGATTGCAAAATATCATCCTATCAATCACATTAAACACACACAGTTCGGTGAATCAGCCCTCAATATTGTGCTGCTCATTGTAAGCGCAAATGAAATCCACTTCGACGCCGTCTGCTGCGGGCTGGAATCAAACATGGCAGCTGCGCGTTACTGCCTCCTCCCAGGACCTAATGAGTTACGCAGACACCGACGCCGTTCACGAAATAGCACCCAGAAACGCGCCGCTCTCCGCTCTGGTTTCCATTTTCCTCTTCCGCGGTGCGCTATTTATGATTGAAACTTTTCAGCTCGACACGCCGATCGGGCGTTGCGAGGACGACGCCGAGGGACGGAACGTCCTATGCCCGTTGTTGTTGTTGCTGGTTCGCTCGCTCGCGCTTCCGTATCATAACTTTGCCGCTAAATATTCTCTGCAGTAATTAACAAACGTTGACGACGATATTCTAGCGCAGTTTGGAACGTGAATTCGATCCAACTCCGGTTAGATGGTGGTGCCCCCGATGGTACAGTAACAGCAGCAGCTGTGCCTATGTGGGGGGAAGGCGAAATAGGGATATTCGCGAAAGAGCCACAGCTCGCTCTCCCCACCGGTTCCGTGTGCGGCTCTATCACGCTCTTCTTCCACCCAAACAGTGGCCCGGCGTTTACTTTCCACCCTTATCGAAATTGCCATTACTTTACGGCCACGCCACTCGCAGGGGGGAAAAGGTTATTCACCCCGAGTCCCCGAATCCCCCACATTGCTGGCTGGCTGGTATATCCCGGAGAACTCGCTCGCTCGCCGTCGCACCGTAGAAACGGGCGAATCTCGCCTCGTCGTGGTGCGCACCCCAAAAATTGTGTCTGACTTTCGGAAAATCTCCATCACGGGGGCGCGTCTGTTGAGCCTGTTCCGTACCGGCTTGTATTAGCTAGCACTAACAACAAAAAATAAACACTCCGAACCCTCGTTCCGTGCGTCCTGAGCATGGAAGAGGTGTTTCCAAGCGCTTTCCACCCTCGCCACCAGCGAAAATCGGCAATGGAGAGACGTAACCTCAAGAACAGCAACAGAGAGCCAACCAACAACTACCAACAACCGAAAGAACGAGGGATTTTATAGACGTGTGTGTGCCTTCAGTTCCCCGATTTTTCCTTCCCGAACGCTCTCGAGCCTGTGTCGTGTCCCCGGCCGATTTCCGGCCAGCCAGCCCGCCTGTCTGCTCGGTGGATTCCGGGGGAAGGACCAAAACTGTAATATAGGAGGCTTGTCGGATCGTGTTCACCGTGTGTTTTGCATGCCGTGCGAAGCCGACGACGGGAACCACCGCGTTCGTCTATCGGAAACCTTCCCTCTCATCCGGGTTTCATTCATCAAAACGGTTTTCGGTGCACCCTCTGCCCTGATGCCATGCAAACAACGGCAACGAACCGACTTGGGTGGGCTTAAGATTGCGACCATTTTGCTGTGTTTGCGACCACCACTGCTAGATAGCGCCGCACGTCCTTTTTGCGTGCGATGATGACACATTGGCGCTCCCCACCTGTTTCGGAGGAAGCGCTGTTTATTGCCCCCCCTCAGGATGTCTGACTCATCTGGGTGCGAAATAAATTTCACCCGCCCCGCGTTCCATTTTGAACCGTTTTTGCCCCGGTCGCCCGGTTCTGGAGCTTCGGCTAATAGAAGGCTGCTGTTTTTATTTTCACGCGGGTCTACCATCCATCCGAAGCGTGGAACATCCTCCGGATGAGTTTCCCGTGGCCGCGGCCACCTCCACGGTGGTGGTGTTAATGTATCCCATAGCGATCCCCCCACACACGGGCGAGGAGTGAACCCGATGTCCCGTCCCGAAACTAACCGAACCGCGGAGGAAATCTGTCGAACCGACGCCCGGTGGATGGACGGCTGGCTTAAGGAAGTGGTTCAGACAGCCGGATAAATGGGCACATAATGATTAAAATCAGGCCGTCCCCATCGCCGCCGCACGGTTATTGCGCTTTGGTTGGGTTTTGTCTTTCCGGTTGCCGTGTTTTTTTTTTCTCCTCCCGCTCTTGGTTCTTTAATCAACTCGGAACATGTTACGGGTGTTGTTCTGGCTCGGCCTTCTCGTGAAATACGAGAGGGGCTTCGTCGTGTTGATTATTCGGCTTCGGAACAGAGACTGGAGCTGGAGCTGGGGGTCAATGTTTAGCCTGAAACCATCATCTTTTTTCTCCACCGGATTCCGCCAAAGTGCGTGGATGAATGTTGATGATGTTTATTCGGTGTATTAAAAAGTTCGCATTACGCTTACAATGGGGCAATTATGATAAAACACCTGTGTCAACACGCTCGATTATAGCACTTTGCGCTTGGTGGGTATCACGCGTGAAGATTTATTCTTTCGACTGAACAGTCCGCATTCGTTCACACCCTCAGGTGTATGTTTTGCTAGTGTCGACAGATTGGCGCTATTGGGATTGATTATCTTGCTTCAACTATTCGGTATGGATGATGTGTCTAACTCCTAATTATTATATTGGTTGTGATCAGAAAAAAAGCTTCTTGAGAAAAAGAAAATCTTCTGTTTTGCTCATTAAACAAGATATGAGTTCATATTTTGATAGACTTTGAATTATTTATAATTAGGTCAAAATTGAAGTCACGGGATTGGATATTTTAGCAAATAAGATGGTATGTGACCATCTTTACTTGTCTCTCTGTCTCTGTCTTATTTGTCATTAAATTTTGAGCAAATTTCCTAGCAAATCCGTTGATATTTTGGAAATGAAACGAGCTATGTTACAATGCTTATTTTGCTAGCTTGATATAATTAACATTTCTACATTTACATGACTCTTTTTTATCTCATTAGAAATAGATACTTTGGGCATCTATAATAATTGATGATCAATCATTCGGAGTATCATGGAGTATTAAGAACATGGCTAGCAATCACATACTCATAAAATCAACTTGCAAAATCACATGCTTCAAGATTTTTTCCCATAAAAGTAAACGACAATTCTTAATTTCTCCTCTTGTGTTGTGTCATCAAAACTCATGCCTAATGGTTAGCTTTATTTGATCGATGTTTGTTGTTGCAAGAATGTAAACTAAATTAAAAATAGGTAATACAACAATTTTAATAGGATGCATTGTTTAAATATATTTCTTTAGCCATTTTTGTATCTAATACTACGATAACATAATACTATAATAGGAAAAATAACTATACAACCACATGTTTTTTAGAGTAAAACGAAATATTGATGATATAGATGAAAGTGATAATCTACTAAGTTGCAGGCAAAAAATGCGACTTTTTTATGATTTTTACTATTTTTTATTCAATCTTTTACTATGTTTGGCTATGCATAAAATTTCTCCATAACTATATAGCAACTTACGAAAATTCATGTTTTTTCGAGACAAATTATGGTCTCGATTGATTTGTTTGTCTGATTAATTTAAACGACTTTGAATATGGCAGATTTATTTTTGAACGATTTTTAAAACGCATTATGACCCCTTCTACGCTGTTTTTTTAACCCCCAATACGAAATTTGGTGCATTTTTTAGCTTTTGTTATCATATTTTGGCTTCATTTTTTGTTATAATGCTGACAACATAACCTTTTAAGCCATTGACAAAAAGTAATTGAAATAATGAAAATAACCGAAAAATGACTTCTTCGCGATGTAAATCGTTTTAAATACGTCGTAAAAATCGAAAACCAAACGCATCGATGAGCCAATAACCTGCATCGTTTGCTGACCGAGACCTGTAGGACAGTCGCACTTGTTAGCAATCGATGGCATGCGCTTCTCGGTCAACAAACGATCGTGGCTTGTAGAGGAGGATCGTGCCGCAGCTCCGGACTTGGCGAATAATTTTTGCCCATATGTCTTCTACATTCTCTCACATTTCACAACTATGTACAGGTTATTTCGCCTTCGCTTACAACAATTTACATCTCAAAGATCAAAACCAATTTTCTAGCGGTTTCTTACCCACGAGAAAATATGATAGATATGAACACAAACAAGTTGATGAACAAGAAAGAATGAATCAATATAAATAATGCTGTATAAGAACGAGAAAATCTATGAAAATCAAACTAAACTAAACAATAAAGTATAGAAGCAGGATAGATATAAATTCTTTGGCCATGAATTTTGCCAACAAGACAGTTTGTATTTTTCAAAGCTTACTTAATAATACTAGTACGGAAGATGTGAGAGAGAGAGATATGCCTTCAGGCAAAATTAACAGGTATGTGTTTCTCTTGGGAGTTTTGGGTCTAATCAATTTTTTAAACATTTTCATTTTACTCAATTTTTCATTTGAATTGTTGTGATCAAGAAAACAACAAATGTTATAGTTTGAGTAACGTGTTTTGTATAAGGCATTAATCTTTTTGGGTCAAACCTATTCCGATCGGGATGCAATTTGATGGGATATCCAGTTTCTGTTATGACATAGCATCGATAAGCTTGTCAGCCAATTTTCCCTGAAAAAAACATATAAAATTCCTTCAGCCGAACAATGTTTAAACGGTGGAATGAATATCGCAACTGTTGCCTCACAGACCAAACCAATTTCATCTCGGCTGGCGGAGCTTGTGGTTCAGCATCACTCATACTTAGGATTCATAGTGCCCTCTTAACGAAGGCAAACCATCCTATCCGCGCGTCCATGGTTAATCTCTCCAGCTCCGCTTACAACATGTGCCTTCATTTAACATGAGCCGAGGTCACGCAATGGTCATTCCGGGGTGAGAGAAGCAGTGCGCTGATGGCAAAATGCAAAAGGCGACGTCCATCACCATCACCCGCGCACCGCGCCAGACTGCGGCACTGCGCACGGAGTCTTCGCGACAGTCAACAACACCCTGCGCCGGCTGCTGCTGCTGCTGCTGCTGCTGCTGCTGCTGCTGCTGCTGTAAAATGCAGTAAAATCTAAAGCAAAACTCGGAAACATAAAATGGCAACGGGAGAAAATTGAGAGTTGCACGTCGTTCCCCGTCCGGGTTCCGAAGGGCGGAAGCGGGTGTGGACGGCACGGCACGGTGCGCAAAGGAAGAGTCCATGGCTACTGCTAATCAACGGAAGTGGCCCGTCAGTCGCGTTTCGTTTCGCGTTCTGTTCCACACGACGCGGCCCCGGCCGCCGTCTACCGAAGTCGCCGGCTACTCCGAAAGACGCACTTCCAAGAAACGGCAAGATTAATGTGTGCCGCTCACAATTTTTGCTGCCACAGGAGGAGGGACGCGGGCGCGGGGCCGGACGGGCTGGGAAGAAGATGCCGCCGCGGCAGCATTCACTCGCCCGCAGGGGCTATGCGAAATATGTGGAAGGACGGAGGACGGACCCACGGTGGTTCATATGCCCCGGGCCCCGGATCGCACCGAGGTGGCGTTACGATCGCATCGTTCAAGGGTTTCGGTTCGGTTCGACGAAATCGCACATCAAATGTTGTTCCCGGGCGATGGATGCATCGTTCTCGTTGTGTGAAGAACGTGCTTGTAAACACCGGCGACCAGACCTCGTCACAAACGTCGACGACGCGCGCAAGTGCAATGTACCCACAGAGGACGCCGCACATGCCGCCGGTTCAGGGGGGGGGGGGGGGCGACTGATCGAACGATCCGTCGCTGGTGGAGCCTCTCTGGTGTTCAGACTTGTGAATTGGGTGCCTTTTGCTGCGTTGAACATTTCTCTACGTTCCATGTCTTTTATGGTTTGTGACCATTTTATAAGTTTTCCTATTGAACCATATAAATGCTTAGATTTTTGACCAACTAAACCTAGAACAAATATTAGCATTATTATCACGTATTAATAACGCTATCTAGCTTATTGTTTCGTATAGAACAGATATTCAAACAAACACTAATCGAACTCTATCAAACATAGAATACTTACCAATTTAAGAACACACTAAAAAACACAGCTAACAAAAGAATAATCAAGTAAATAACATTAAATAATAGATCTTGAAGAGCTTCGTAATATGATCCTGAGAGCGAATCTCTACTAACACTGAAATGGACAATACTGCCTGGCGAGTTATATTATTTTAACATTGTAATTATAGGATCATTGGATCCGAATTCATTCGATCCAAAGTCATTTCTCATGTCTCAGAGATTGGCTTATTAGCTGATGTCATAATAGACACTGAAGCGTCTTTCTTCTGTGTTAGAAGTGTATTAGAAGTGTACTATTATGTATTAGATCCCTCAGTTATCCAATACAGATTGTGATACCTGAACTAGGTAGTTTTTTTATTTTAAATAAAACTAGACATTAATGAAATGGAACAAAATCAAATGCGAATTAGGCAATACGCAACGTGTGTTTCTCGTTGACAAGAAACTAACCTAATTGTAGAGCGAACCCAGACACATTTTTCAGTTAAAAATCTCACCTGGAGATAAAAACGAAAACGCACGGAGCTGATGTGACCATTATATACGCATTTGGTTTGGTGTCTGGCCAAAACCGATCGACTTCGGTCCTGACGCAGGATTCCCCAGCACGATCGCTGGAGTCGACAGGCTTAGATGCGAGCAGAGACGGGGAGAGAGAGAGAGAGAGAGAGAGAGAGAGAGAGAGAGAGAGAGAGAGAGAGATCAGAAGTTGCGGGACGGTGTTTCGCTCGATCCTCCCGGTGCTGTTGCTACGGGGCCCCATTTAGCATTTCTCGAGCACAAATTGAAGAAAAAGGCAGCATATGAGTAACACAAAAACAACATCCCCAGCAACCGGCGGGCATATATTGATTCTTCTCGTCCCTGCCTTGCTCAGCAGCTCTGCCGGATGGGATGGAGAAGCATCGAGAACGGAGGATGCACACACTAGTGGAACCGGTTTAGAGGCGGTTCCGTCGTGTGGTACGCTCGGAATTCCTTCTGTTCCCAGCACCAGCACCAGAGCGTGTCTGTGAATCGAGCCGCCAGGGCAGCACTTTCCATGGAACGCCAGGACAGGATCGAACCGCGTAAAAGGATAAAATCTCGGTCCCATGAATGGGACACACGCTCGTTCGTGGGAGTGCAATGGCACTTGGTTCGGCGGGCATCGGCACGCAGAGACAAAGACGCACTAATGACGGCCACGGTGGCGACGACGACGACGACGATCCTTGCCGATCGTGATCGTGCCCGAACCGTGGAGAGACATGGCAAAAGGCTCGCTGATTCGCCGGTTCCATTTGGCGTGTTTTCTTCGCTGTTCGCTCGATTCAGCATCGTTCAAGTTCAAATTGCACACCCCGATCAGGGAGGGCGCGCGCGCGCGCTCGCTCACCGCGGGCTTTGAACTCCGGCGTCTTCGGAACGAGAAATCCAAGGCTGACTGACCGATCCTGTGCTTGACCTTCTGCTTGCTGCTTGCTGCGGGGGGAAAAGGATCATCCACCGAAAAGGCCTTTGTTCGCGTACCTGCAGCGGATTAACGACCGGCAATCTATTTCGCGGCGCTCGCCAGACATTCACACAATTTTGTTCTGGACTGATTATGACCCCGTACCGGCGATGAGTTTTCAATGCATCCCGCTCCCTGTGAGGTGTATCATGTTGCAGTCCAGAGCACGCAGTGCACCTTTCAGCCAGGGTAAACCAACGCACGATCCCACGGTTCCCGGCGGACACGGCGGGGCAGTAAAAATTGAAAAGAAATCTTTTAATTTGATTGAATTGTGTCGTTTTGGAAGATACGCTGCCACACCGTGATAAGTGGACGGTGAAACGGTGTTTAACTGTCGCGCTCTGATGTGCCGATAACGATCGTGTTGCTGTCCGGTGAAGTTTATCGATGTTCTCTAGCTTGCCTTCGTTCGTGTACTCATGCTGCTGCCTCAAGTGTGGCAGAGGGTAGGCAAAGGATTTTAGAAGCTATAAGAGTGAATGTGCTCGCGTTCGTTCATAGCCTTTTGAAGGAATGCATCAAGACACTTTTATCTTCTCTCATTCGTACGCTTGAGCGTTTTGAGTGACGGTGTGCGTTTTTATGGAGGTATTTAGGTATAGTTTTTAAATGCCACCAATGAGCATACATGATTTTGAAATAAATCGTGACACAAATCAGAGTGTTACACGTAATAACGTGGACTGTCATGACAAAACGTTAAGTTCTCCCTGTATCCTGACCTTCGTTCAAGTTCATGTTCAAGCTACTATTCATGATGAAGTACATTGACTGAGGTTCCGGGGATGCCAATAATAGTCTACTCTATCGTACAGACAAACTCTCGCAACAATAAAATCTGTGTAATGAGGTGCATGTTACATTCTAGTCTCTAACAAAACAAACGACTTTTGCATAACTACAAACTCATAAAACGTAACGCGCGTGGTTGCGTAAATTCATATAGCCACTCATTGTACAATGTCGAATATCAATGATTTTGAGGTCAATGCACATCGCTTCAAGTTCAAGTTTAACTCCAAGTGGCAAATGTCGCGTTATCACAAAATCGGTGTGCTGGCAACTTGGCGTATGAATGAATGTGAATGTTGAAGTTATTGATAACACATAACATAATGATTATATCTATATTTTGATAATCAGTGGCTCAATTTAAACATTTGAATTGTTAGCATAGTTCATTAATTTGAAAAGCATTAAGATTTTCATGATTTTTACAATTTTCATTGCATTATTTACGTCAGTGAATTAATCTATCAATGCATCTACTTTTTGAAGGATACGAAACGATACTTCTTGTGACATTTCTAATGAGAGTACTAACTAATTTTATAATATCCAATACACTTGAAGGGATAAAATAACAAACATTCTGGAAATAAGGAGTCCTTACTTTCCTTGTCTTGATCTCCTTAAGCCTAGGGTAAGTTATCGACCTATGGATGTCGTTTTTGGATTTCCTTTTGAGCCGATCCGGTAGTCCATCTTGCGTACCTGTGTGTCCAGAATCAGTAGAGCTGTGGGCCTATGATGTGTTAAGTAATCGCGCCATCGCACCTAGCTATACAACCGCGTAAACGTTAAGTTATTAACCCGTTCGCTCTCTCTTCACTTTGTGGATGTTCTATCTCAGGCGGCAACGTTTCCAAACTGGCCATTGCTCTTTTCTCAGCTGTACATTTGCTGTACATTTTGCCATGTCACAGGTCAATAATTTGAACTAAAAAAAACTCATAAGTAAGTCGTTGAAAAATGGCTTAGAAATTTGACTCTAAATGATGGATTTTCACATTTATTGCCTTATGTAGTAGTTTTTTCATCGTATCACAAACCATCCACGTCACGATATTGCTCTGAATATGAGTTTTCACAGAAAGTTTTGTGTTAAAGTAATATTTGTAATGATTGTAAAGCAAACATCAACATCAGCTGGAATGTAGTGCGCTCGGAATCGGATAAGAGATTCCGATTTTGGAATCGATTCAGAATCTGGTAGCTATTTCGATTCCGGAACTGATTCCAAACCTTCGCTCCGGAACTCGGAGTTATTCGGAATCGGTGCAGGTCAAACCGTCGTTTTGTCCCCCACCACCCGACTGGACCAAGAGGTGCAAGAAAGATAAGGTTGGCAATAGAAATCGGAATCGTTTTTCCCATGCCGAAATGACCAGCGCATAGTTTGCTCGTCATGCTTTATGCAGTAGATTGACAGCACCGGCACCATTCTAGTCCTCCAGAATGGAGGGTTAGGTCTCAGGCACGCTACGGAAACATCACAGGATCAATCCAGAATATGGTGATGGATTTTGGTGGGTCATCCTTTAACGGTAAAGAAGCATGTGTGCGTGTTGTTTTTTTTTTCCTCCTATCATTATCCTTTCGCCATGGAAAGGTACCACTCCCGTTGTCGGTGTCCTGCTTTCGATACCCTAACCCACACCCAGCGTACCTGCGTTTTCCCTCGATACCAACCCGCCAGCAGCGAGGGATAGCGGAGCCTTCCGAGAGCATAGTTTTAAATTTTAAATAATACATTTTTACGTGCCTCCGCACACCACATTCGGCGGGACCGGGCGGTAATAAGGCGCAGGCCAGAAGCGGGGCCAGTAAAACACAGGAAATATGATCCTTTTCATCGCTCGACCGAAGCGGCAAACTGTCAACTCATGGGCTTTCGTGGGGTGAGAGCAAGCAAGCAAAAAAAACGAAAGAAAACGAATTGGAAACCCGTCGCTCGGTTGTTGATCACCTTATCGCTGTTTCGTCCTTTGGCTCTTAAGCGTGAAACATGGCACACTGGACCCGGCGACCTCTCGATCCTTCGGCCGGGAACATAACAGGAGCAGCCAGGAGAGAAAAAAAAGGTACTCCGAAAACCTAACGACGTGCTGTGGACGGCTCTCTACCTGTGAAGCCGGCAATATACCGATTCCTGGGTGGCCATAAATATCCGGAGCCCTAATTAGACCAATAAATCCTCCGCCTAGTAGTGGCCCGGGAATTGGTCCACTGTATCGTTCGTCCGACCGAGTGACAGGTTTTTCCCCAGAGTTTGAGCCGAAGATCAACGGCTTGTCAAAGCGCCTGCTGCCCTCCTTAGGCTGTGAAATTAGGCAAAGCGCACAATGTTCGATTGGAATGAACAAAATCCTTTCCAAACGGAACGGGGCGCGGAAACCTGTAACTTCTCGGAAACCGTGTCCGAGTATTAAAATGGTGAAAAATTATTGCGATCACCACGATCGCATCGGAAATGCACGATCCAATCCGGAGCGCACGCTCTGCAGATGGTGCGGTTTTGCTCACTTTGTTCCATTTCCATGTACCGGGACAGTGGTCGGTGGCTTTGTCTGCCTTCTCTGTTTTTCCCCCTTCGACCGTCTGCAACAAAGCGATCGCAAGCGGATGCATTCTGGGCAGAGCCTTGGGCCTGCATGTATGCACGTGAGATCGTTAAAATTGTGTGTGCGTCTTTTTTGTCTCGTTCGGTGGAGCTCTCTAGCTGTCTGCGCTTGAAAATTAACCAAATCTCCACGCGCAAGCTGCCGGTGGTTGGATCAGCTTTCGGTGGTGGCGGCCGAAGCGCGCGCCCGCGTCTGGTGGAACGACCGCGGCACCACGGTCCGATCGCACCCAGCGATTCGGGACGCCAAGGGCGGACGGCGCACGGGGCGCAGCCCTGGAAGCAACGAACTCTTCGTTCGTTCCCGGAGGCAGATGGTGGTGCCCATTTTACGATTGGCTATTGCCGGATTGCAGCCGCGGGTCCCTGATCCTTTCCGAAAAAATAAATGAACCACTATAACGATGGGGTAGTATCATTTAACGTTTTTGGTTTTTTGATGCCGCTTTTTTACGCTCCTCCGTGTCCGTGGCTGCAGCATTATTATATTCTGTCTCCCCCGGGTTGTGCCTCGCCCGGCGTTCAAGCCCTTGCACACTTCTTGGAAGTGTAATATTTGCACTGGCTCTCTTGTCTGTCAAAATAACAACAGCCAGCGGCAGCAGCAGATAACTAAAACAACAGCAGCGAACGACGAGCAGCGAGATCCTAAATTTTCGTCATCTCCAACCCAGAGACAAAGGCCCCGGCACATTGTGTTTCGGCCAGACCCCGGTCTTGGGTTTCACGTTCCGAAAACGGTTTTTGTTTTCCTGGGTCGGTTCTCGATCCAACCGGCGAAGGATACGGCTTCATTTCGGCTGCCTGCATCGTTCTGCCGCTAGAGATTCCGTTTCGGGCTGGTGTTTCGCTCCGCAAAGGTTTCCTTGGCGTTACGGGCGTCGTGTCGGTGCGATTGATTGATACATCCTCGCCCGGAGAACTGCACACTCGGGGTGGGGTGGAGCGAAGATCTTCCAAGATGAGCGCCCGGTTTGGTGGTCGGTCGTAAAATGTACCTGTCCGTTTCACCTTGCAGAAGATGGGTAAAAGGCCAACGGTGCGAGAGACGCTATTACGATCTGCTCTCGAGGGTTTTTGGTCCGAAGATGACGCTCTAATCCTTGTGCCATGTGGTGACGGCTTTGGTGCTGCAGTGGCGTGGATTTTCGATCGTGTTTCTGTGTTACCCCGAAAACTGACGGGTAGCGTTGACGAAAACGTGCCGTGTAAAGCATTCGTCATCAATTTTGCATAATGTATGCTATCGATCGATCGTCGTTATAACTGTAAAAAAAACGAGAGGAAAAAAAACTCTCAAATCAAATCCCGTCCGGCACCGGAAATCACGCTGCGCTTGTACTCCATTTTGAATTCATCGCTGCAACACCGCGAACCGCGCCGAGCCGCGCGGAGGGGAAATAAATAATACAGAAGAAGTGGAAATCCAAAAATAATACTGTTTGGTTGGGCTGGGGCGCACCGGGCATGGCATTCCAGCTTCCAGCGCGTTGATGAAAATTCAGGGACATTAAATGTTTCGCGCCGCGAAGCTAAACGGCCCCGGGGTGTTGTTGGTACGTCCGGGGCGGTGTGGCCGGGCACCGTGCAGGCGGTGTTTCCTTTTTTTTACGTGTCGTCCTTTCATGCGCATAGACGCACAGGCAGGATCACCATAGGCCGCCGTCGTATCGCAAGGAGAGCCCGACCGAGCGGCCCTAGCACGGGAGGACAACCACGCCGCCGCCGTACGTCAGAACGAGAAGTCGGCTCCAGGCGGTGCAAAAAAGATAGCATTCGAAAGAAAGGGGACATAATCGGTACGGCGGGATCGGTTTCTAGCGCTGCACCCCCTGCCATGTGCGATAAGGTTTGATTGATAAGTGTTTGGTGTGTGGCTGCTATACACGAGCGAACCAAAAAAAAAAAAGAAAAGAAAAGCAAACGTACGAGGCGCATTCAGAACAGAAAGCTTTGTCTTCGGCGGTACAATAAAAGGATTAAAGAGGATTATTGCTTGGGTGTGTGGAAAATTTCGCTCGCTTTGTAGCGTACGAATGTCAGCGGCATCACCGTCCCTTGAGTGTAGGGGAAACGAACAGAATGAATGAATTACAATATGTTTAAGAAAATTGGTACAGTTTTGTGCTATATTTCCTAATTAAACAGAATGGTGTTAATTAGAATATGGTATTAAATGTTCTAACGAACCCTGATGTTTCTTCGCAAAAAGCTCAAGATTTATGATATATTTTAGTATTATGACACTTAAACGGGCGAGCCTCCAAGAAGCAAGTCAATGAGCCTTTCTGCCTTTTTTTAATTTTATGAAATTTAAAAATATTTCAATTTTCAAAATACTTTTATTGGCTATTAATGAACAGTTCAGATTCCGATCCAACACCCAACAACGAAGAAAATTATTCCATAAACAGTCCATAAGCGATCTCAAATTTCAATCGCTGATTTTACTTGCATAGCAACTCATTTTGGTCTATGAGTTTATATACTTAAAAACTCCAAGATCAAACTTTCTAATTATAATAAAAAATTGCATTCCTTTAAAAAATAGCAGAATAGATTCTCCGAACGCTAGTACCGAGCGACTTGCTTGGAGATTTGAGAAATCCTTGTGCAACGACGGGCGTCAAAACAGTCTAAAGGTTTACCGATTTCGAAATATCCATAAATATCACAATGTTATGGTCAATGATTGATTTTTTTCTTTTAAATTTTGCATATATCATTCCTAAATATTTCAAGTTGTTTTGTTTTTGTGTATAATTTATTGATCGAATGCAATCATAAAAATAAATCAATGGCCGGTAAGTTGAAATATTGTATGCAATTTCGTCCATTTTATCAGGGCATGATAGAGTCAATTGGTAGAATTATCTTCAAATTTCATTTTGAATGCTAACCCATATATGATTAATTTAAGGTTTTCCAAACAACCTCGTCCAAATCACGTTCATATTTTATAGTCAGATTGCAGTAAACACCATTGTAACATGTACCTCGAAATATATCTCATCTGAATGACAATAATCTCGTGAAACTATCAACGTCAGGATTCAACGTCTTCGATTATTTCACACTTCTCTATATAAACAAATGAACAAATGAAATGAATCCACGAAAACCCAATATCAGCTAGACCGATAAAATATTAACAACTTTTGGTTGCCCACCAACAGATGGCGCCACTCAAACAATGCTCCTAGGGATGCGTGTTGCCAATGGTAACGATCAAGGTTGCTTTCTTTTGTGATTTTTGCAGCTTATTTCTCTAGTATGACAAAATTGACAAAATTGTAATTACTTCAATAGAGATAAAAGAACCTAGTTCGACCAGGACGAAGGTTGTTGGCCCGATTGACTTCACATAAATGCTACGGAATGAAGCGTACCGTTTAACGGCGGTCCTCGATCGAAACCCGCACTGCGTCGTGGTACTTACAACCCCCGGCAGGAACTTATCAATCCACTTAGTGTATCGGCCGGCGCACCCCTTTTGGAACCGAGGTGACCGATCATTATGCTGCTGCCGCGGTGTTGTGCACCCTCTAGATTCCCTTTTCCGATTGCGCAAGACCTAGCACGGGCGGGCAATTGGGAACGGGGCCGTGGAAGCGATTGGGGGAAAGCGGCAAAAAGCGGGCAGTTGTCGCCGCACGCACAGCATAAAAGCGAATGCAAACGGCAGATGTGCACTTGAGTCAGTCGTCAGGCACAGGAGGCCCGCCGCAACCATGAAAGCCAACAGTTCGGATGGAAACAGCAGCAGCAGCATGGATGCAGACTTCGAAATGCTCGCATTTGTCGTTGTTGTGTCGTTTGATCGGCTACGCACGGGGTGCACCCATACAACGATAGTTTGCCCCTGACGCTGACGGCAGGCTGGTCGGGCTGGTTCTTCACTCATCGGCCTTGTGTTCCTGTGTGCGTGTGTGTTTTTTTTATGTTGCCCTGTTAATTCTGGCCCCTAAACCGGGAGTGATGGTCGAGGGTCGTCGTCATATGCTCATACACACATGCCCCGGTTCCGGCAGAAGCGGAACGAGGCGAGCGCGCGCGCGCGCGCGTCCCGGAGAGACGCACATTTATGCGTTAGAGAGGTTATGCGCCAGCAGAGAGGACCATCAATCATACGCGCGTTTTGCGTATTCGCCGGCAAACGCATGGGGATAATGGGAAACATCATGCAAAAATGGAACGCCAACCAGCGCCCGGTGGTGGTGGTGGTGGTGTGTCTCTTCTCCTTTCGGGCCCCGGCAAGCAGTGGCCAATTGCTATCAGATGCCTGCCGCGGATAGTTGGAAGCCCGCTCGACGCCCGCTGTCGGATTTACGTGTCATTAACGCGCTTGGCATATCGATTTGGTGCTAATTTTTTGCTCCATTTCGCCCTGGCATTCGCCCGAAACCATTTACCGACAATAGCGCGCAGCGGGAGCAGGATGTGTGTTGCTGTGTTGCAAAGGCAGGCAGCTACAAAGTGGTCGTCTTGTATCGGGCTCCGCTTTGTAGCATATGTTAAGCAGCTGGATGGGATGATGCATACGATTGGGCCGGGGAAAAAAGCTCGCTTGTGAAATTGAAGAATGCAGCAGAACTATAGAGCTGCGTTGTACAAGAAATGTTCTCGAAATGTAATTATCTCCTGATACCAGGTACTAAACGGGTGGTTTTTACTCCATTAATATACCCTCAGAGAGCCAACACTCTTCAGGGAGAGTGTGTGAATGCAAATTATGCAATTAACCACTCTTTCTTTCAACGACTTTACCCCATTCTTATGCGTTCTATTAAGAGCTCTCTGCATATTTTCTAGCCTTCTAATGAATTAATGGGATAATTTAAATTCTAACGAATTGACGCCTAGCGATGTGTTACACTGGTTCGCCGTGACGCCCGAGTTCGGGATAATAATACGCACGGCACACTACATTCCGAAAAGTTCATTGTCTCTCGCAGGTGGAGAACAATTTCGCTTATCCTTACCTTCCCGCATGTGTGTGTGTGTCTGTGTATATTGTTTTATTTCAGCCTCGTGTCTCCTTTTATTATCCGACAGTTCTTTGGCCAGTTCTCTGCTCTGTGAGATGACTAACGTAAATCCCCCCAACAAGTCGACTCTCGCATTCTGCCTTAGGAGCCAGCCCCGCGGTCAGTTGTTGCTCTATTGATACGCCGGGTTTTGCGGTTCGATGCGCTACCACATTTCCATTCGCGCGCGCGCGCGCTCGCTCGCGCCCGCTCTCTGCCCTGGTCCTCGTGGTGCGCGCGAGAAGGTGACTGTTGGTTTCGTTCTCGAGTCCCGGCTTATGCCGCGGAGGTCCGGCATTTTTTGCCATCGTTACAACCGGCGGATTGACCAGTCACTGGAACGCGACCAAAGTTGCGCAAGTTACATCGCCACGCCAGCTGGAAACGTGGTCTGTGGCAGGCAGCCTCCGATTTACATTAAAAACGTGATTCATCATATTTGCACTGAGGCCGGTCCTTGAGCCTCCTGTGCGTTTGCTGCTAAATATAGCGGCAGTAGCAACCATTCCGGTGGATTATCAATCCTTGATCCATCTCCGTGCTCCGCTGGGGTAGGTGGTGTTGTTTTGGTTCTCGGGCGAGAACAGCCACGAACCAACGACCGCAGCGAAGAGCGTAACATTAAGAATGAGTTGCGAGCACCCAAAGACGCCGGGTGGCGGGTGGATGGTGCGCACGGGAAGCAAGTGCGCAAGAGTAGGCCCTGGACCTAGGGACAGACAAAGACGACGACGGGGATGATGACGGTGCCGGCCGGCACCCGGTGATGGTGGGAGTCTTTTTTATCTTGTGTGCGGGAAAAGAAGACCTGGAAGATCGATGAGCTTTCCCAGGGTCAAGAGTCGGCGTTTGGCACGATGGCACGATGGAATGTTTTCATTGCGTCAAAATGGATTTCACAAACACACACCGGCACCGGGGAGCACCGGTGTACACCGCGCGAATGGAATTCATTTTGCGGAAGTCATTCGAAATTTAATCTCGTTTTCGAATTCCATTATGATGCGCGAATACTGGTACTGTCAAAACACAATCTGTCTTATCAATTTATTACATTCCACTGCCCAACATGGAGTATCGGTTGTTTCTTTAGGAAAAGAAAAAGTTGTTTTGAAGTTACAGTTTTATAGTTGTTTTATAGTTACAGTTCTCTAGTTCAAATATAAAATCATTTCGAAAATATTATCAATCATTTAACGTACAAAGTTAATCCATGTAAAAATAGCTAAACTTACTTGCCCAAAACGTCAACAAAAGAAAACGAAACAAATGAAAAAAGTAGAGCAAAGGAGGGTTATTATTGTTTTTGATAAAAAAGTGCTTTAAAGTGAATTTATCAGCAATATATGAAGCTATTTTCTGTTTATAGATATTTAATAAATGTTAAATTTTTCTTCAAACTGTTGTAGACAGTGTTGAATCTGTGAAAAAAACACACACAAACACGGGAAACATTGGATAACGCACAATAACCATAGCAACCATAATCCGATGTGTACCGAGACAACCTTGATTCAGTGTCAGTGCCAGATACCATGCATAAAAAATAAGATTTTTTAAATATTTCCAACCATTTCCTGACACTGTACTCAAAATACTACTTAAAAAGTTTACGGGAGTATGCTTAACACCTCACATAAACAATTTTCCAAAATGGTCAAATATTTCAAACATTTGAAAGTTGTCTCCAATTTGTTATGTACTCATTTAAAAGTTTGAATCATAAAATGGAATTGAAATTTGGTGTACAAGCTGCTAAAATAGAAACAAAGTCAGTGTTTGCATCCTGATGGATTTTTTCAGTAAACAGTTATTCAAAGCTCGTAGTTGTTAAGAGATAATGATTACGATCCTGGTTCATTTTGGTAGGTTACTCTAGTTACTATACGACTATTTGGAATTATGTACATATATAAAATTTTATAAGCTATGGATTAGCAAAATGTGAGCATATGATGCTCAGAACACTATTTTAAAATTGGTTTTGGGAGTTTTAAAAACAGTTGGAAACATATTTTACAAAAGGGCATTCACACAATCGTTCTTTGCTGCTTTGATTGAGTGGCGCCATCTGTTGGTGGGTAGCGTAACTAAAACGGTTTAGTATTTTATTATTTGAACACGTTTCGCGTGTACTTTTGTCAAATGTCTTTCCAGAGCCAAGACGACCGTATCATTTAAATAATAATAATGGTCCGTCCTTTTTTGCATTTATAGCGATTTTGCGAGTGTTACCCACAGAGGAGATTATTACCGAGAACAATGTGGTTCTGGGCACCACCATCAGAAGTTTCTCAAAACAACAAACTCTCGTTCTTTGTGCAACCCGGCAAAATTGCACTCGTCTGGGTTCATGTGCCCGCGTGCGCAGCCGGCAAGGAAGGATGTGTTGGTGTTGGTTTATGTTCGGTGCTGCTGTGTCTGCTGCTTTCTGCCCGCGCTGTCGTCTGTCGACGAGGCGTTGTTGGTGGGACTGTTTTCGCGGCGATCGCCCTGCATGCCATGCCGGCCGGTCTGCGGATTGCTTTTGTTGTCTGCAGCGGAAGTAGCGCATGCAGACGCGGAGCAAACAAAAACGGTTCAAAATCCGCGCCGCAACTCGCGGTGGTCCGCGATTAATGAGCGGAGGGCGATGGGGCACAATGAAATGTGAAAATTATACTACAGTTTCTTTACATATTTCGAATCGTGTGTATTATGTGTATTAAACGTTTACAATTTAGACAAAACTGTAAATGTTGCAGTTTGCAGTATCGAATCTCGACCACAAACATTTCAAAAGATCAGTTTCAAACTGATGTTTCACTGTCTGCTACACAAACTACACATTTCCAGAAAAAGGTGCCAGAACAATACAACTCTTTTTATCGACTACAGGCTGCCAAAAAACGGTCCGGTTATCTTCAATGGCATCGATCCGATCCGTCGGCCGAGGGCGTGGTATCTGCTGCCTCTTCACCAAGCGCCGGGAAACCGCTGTCGTCTCGCACGCCGGTGACTCACATCGGTGCATTTGTTGAAACCCCCGGCTTGATGTGTTTTTTTTTTGGTTTGTTTGTTTGGGGACGACGGAGCAACCTAGCCCGGAACCCGTAGTAGACCATGTGGTTGCCATGCTCCATGCCAGCAGCTGCGACAGAAACGCACACAGGCGCGCGCGCGCGCTCGACGGGCGACGACGAGATGAACAAAGAACTCGAATCGGCTGATGCTGCATCATGTGTGCGTGTGTGTGTGTTTGCGGGGGGTTTATTCATCTGAATGAACTTTTTGCGTGGAGGATGAGCTGATACTCGGGAGGCAATCAGGACCTCTAGCCAGCCAGACGACGAAAATCGGTGGATGAATTTTTCGAGGTCCGGTGTTGGAGTCCGACGGGAGTGCGGATGTCGAGACGCGGGATGTTTTATTTGCTGGATGGTGTTGCTGCTGCCGGTCCGGAGCGGCCCGGGCATTGGAATGGCCAGAATGTTGTTCCAGACAGAGCAGAACGCGCACCGCGTGGCCAGACGATAACAAATTTACATCGCATCGATCGATCGATGAAAGAGTTATGTTGCTGCGGACGGTATTTGTGCAGAAACGTTGATGCGTTCTTTGCAGCATCCGACTGTGTTTTTCATGTTGTGTTTTTGTTGTTGCATATGTTTTAAGGTTTCTGTTTGACTTATCGTCCGATTCTGGGCGTTGATGCACAGTACGTTGCACCTTTAACAGTGATATGGCGGGCGAGGGTTTGATCATGCTGAAAATGTTCTAATATTGTCGTCTCCGTCTCCGTCGGAGAACAAAAACCGAAGAATTTGTTAGCGTTACCACGAACCGCAGTGACGTATGGGTGAATTATTTCCGTCCATATGCTGTGTATATCCTGCCCGGGACAAAGCGACTGACGATGTGCATTAATTTTTCCCCTTTTGCTGAAAGATCGTGCTAATACCGTGCCCCTTACTCCGGGAGCCCTACAGATGCTCGCCATCCCGCTTCCACTGCCTGCTAACGCAACCCAGACATAAACAAAACGGCATGGAAACATGTCCCCTCCTTGGCGACGCCTTAGCAACGACGGGCTGCCCTGGCTGCCTGGATGTGTGGCAGCCGTGTCAAGAGAGTTTTCCATTCGTTCGGCGGCTCCTAACTCCATCCCCCGGGCGGCAGCAGCATCGCTGCAACCACGCAAAGGTAGGGAAAATGGAAAATGAAACCGGGACCTAACCTTCAACCGGGCGGCGTTTTTGTGCAACGCCTGGGATCGGTGCCGGAACAGGAGCACGGGCGCACACATACAGACGCACGCACGCGATGCAATTTATCGTTGTGTGATTGTGTTCGTAGCGATGTGTTGTGGCTACGGTGGCGACCGAACAGCAGCACCCGGCGAAAGAAGGGTAGCGTCGCTTGCCTGGTGGTGGAACATGAAATTCTTCACTTTTGCCGCTGTGTGTGCTGATCAAATTCACATTTACGCACACACACACACGCGCACATGCATAAAGCGACAGTATGATCCTTGCACGTTGACGGTTATTTAAACGACACACACACATACGATGGGTTGTGAGAATGAAATGGAAGATAAGACATCATTTGGTAAGCGGCAGAACAGGACACATGGAACAGAATGAAAACATCGATTAAACAATTATGCATCGTCTCCGGGTTTTTATTCCGATGTGGTAAGAGTTTACGAAAGGCGGAAAGAACACCGGATGCAGTTTCGAGAAGTAAGAGAAACTAGGAACGAACGGTAGGCAAAGCGCGAGCGGCAGAGCCACGCCGGGTAGGGTTTTGAAAGCATGATGGAAAGCAAAAGGAAATAGAATCCAAGCGCCTAGGTCGGTGTTCGATCTACAAACACATATAGAGATGATGAATTTCTAGCGAGACACACACACACACACACTCCTGGAAAGACGTACACCACCCGCACCCCCCGGTAGAACGAAGGTTGGAAAACGATGAAAATTGGAAGCAAAGATGGGGAAGCAAGCATAGGGAGAGAGAGAGAGAGTGAGAAGCGAAGAGGGAAAAGTAAAAGAGAATGAAAACGACAACAACCGCAGCGAAGCAGGAGGCTACGGAAAGAAAACGAAAAGAGAAATAAACGCATAGAACAGAGGAAAGGGAAATGTTAACGCAACTGGAACGATCATAATACACACGGTAACGAGAGGAGGAATCAAAACACCGCAGCAAACACCGGGATGAGAAAGCCGAAGAAGACCCACACGGTGGAGGTAAACAAAAGCGAACGAAATGAGCGCGTGTGTGTGTGTGTGCTTGTGTGTGTAAGCAAAAGCCAAGCGACTACCATAAAACGTCATGGAAGAAGGAATGTTTTTCTCGTCCGCTCGAAGGCGAAAGCAAGCGAAATGACGACGGCACGAAGGTGAAGCGAGAGAGCGAAGCGCGAGAAGAAGCGCCCAGCCACGCAAGTAGTGGTGTGTGGTGCTGGCGAAGACGGTTTGTTGTGCGCACAACGCAATAATCTTATGCACACGATCACACAGGTGTGGTGAGGGGGCGGCGGTGCTGGCGGAGGAACACAACACAACGTGAAGACGGGGTGTAGAACTTTTCCACTGCGCACGATCTACCAGGCCACTATCTCCACCACCACCTTCCACGATCACCGCCAGTACAAATGGCTTCGTGCCGTGGCAGATCATGTTGAGAGGAGCCAAACTGCTTCACTAACTGGGACCGTTTATATGGCGCTTTTACCTGCAGCAATTGCTTTCGATGCGATTAGCGATGCAGGTTGCGATGCGCCCTATGTGCATCCTTAAGCGTATTGATGATGCCTCTTATCATGCCCTATGCCCAAATCTGTGCATGTAAGAGATTGGATTTTTTTCTGGATCAGGTCTCTCCTAATTTTGAAATGAATTTCACACATTTGGGCACGCATCTCAATGCGTTCTGCAAGAAGTAAACAGGAAACACAGGGAACTCTGGACATTACAGACAACTAAAGCCGCGACTAAATACGTTCCCGCTCGGTACGCTTGCTGCTGGAGAAGAAAATATTCTGCGGTATGTTGTTGTTTAGATCTGGAAGATTCGTTTTCTTTGTTGTTATTCGTTCTGTCCTCATTCTTCTTTCCCGTCCGTCCACGCTTCGTTTCCAAGAACGAAGGCGCGCAGCGCACGAGAACGATGCACAGTGCGATGCATGTTACTAGTGCGCACAGAGGAAATGTTCTATTTTCGACCTTATTTTCGACGACTCCAGCTTCTGCACTGGGATGCGAGATTCTTGCCTTGTGGGGTGGGTGCAAAGTGTAGCATTTCCAGTACATTACGAAGGCGACTTGTACGTATTTTGCTTTTTTTTCGACTGGTTCAAGTTCTTCGTAGTTTTGTATCTAAAAAGCTATTTCGCTGTGTCTCTGTAATTATAAAAAGGTAGATTTGTTAGCTAACAGACACTCAATGTACTAAGCTATGCGATTTGTTCAAAGCAATCGACCCATCATGTCGAATTGTGCTAGGACATATGACTAAGACTTAAATTTGCACTTTCGGCATGTTTCCTGACTAGAAATGACTCATAGACAAACAGGAAAAAGCTATTACAATTTTCGTTCCGAAAATCTTCCAACATATATTTCAAACTTATTAGATTCATTTTCAATTTTTAATAAATTTCTAACGTAACTTTACTTCAATCTAACTTAACTAACTTGACCTAACTTACTATTTTTAATTATAACGTTTTATTCAAGCTTTTGCAATATACAATATTAAATTCCTTTTGCAATATGCTTGTGAACTGACTATAAATAGGCATTTTGCTGTGTACTGTTCACCTTTCTACAACGTTCCTCTCGAAAGCGATGGCGTCGGTACCTCCAGCCAGGAAGGGACATTTAAATGTATGTCCTAATTTGATTTTCCCGCATACACTCGCGAACGCCGTGCCAAGCCTGCTCCGTCAACGGCCAGCCAGATGAAAAGGGGACGATATGATCGATGGTATTGTTGGAAAAGGAGCGACTGACACACACTCTCACTCGCTCCCGCCGTTGCGCTTCCTTCAATTTCTTGGCTTGCTTCTCCGTTCGGTTAATTTCCTGTCTAGCGGTTTTTTTCCTCGTTTTTTTATCATATTCTTCATTTTCATTTACCACCGTCAAACACTCGAAAGTGCTCGCCAAGGGTGTGCATGTATATGTGTGTGTGTATTCTGCAGTGGACCGTATCCTTACCGGCTCGATCTTCTCGTCCTGCGGTGGGTTTTTCCCGTTACGAAGCCGTTTCGTTCGGCCCGTTGTGAACCGTCGAATCGTCGTCCTTCGCACACTGCTTCGCATTTCACATCCTGGCTGGCTGGAACTAAAGGCGCACACACACAGGCGCGCGCGTACGTTCAAGGTATGCGTGGCCGCGTATCCGGGGCAGCCACGGAACGGGGCCATTTTTCCTGTGTTTTCCCTCACTGTGCACAATTCGGATAATGCGATTGGAGTGTGTTGTTGTTGTTGTTGTTGTTGTTGCTTCCCCCGTTCCCTATCGGCCCGTGTGGTGGCTGTTTACAGTTTCCAACAGTGAGGAAGGATGTACTACGAGAGCCTGTGTCCAAGCGTTTCCTGTGCGGGATCGTAAATACCGTTCAAATTGGTTTTGAATCCCTGTTGAAACGCCCGGAAGATGGGAGTCAGACTGGAAGGGGTCTGTTTTCAAACACAAGTATGGGCGCAAATTGACACTGTTGAAATCGGAGCAACATGGCGATGAGTAGGCTATGAAAATGTTTGAAAGGAAAACGTCCGTGGAGACTTCGTCCATTGACAGCCAGAACACACTATGGGATGAAATATGTGGGAACTATGATGTATTTAACAAAACACAGAAATTGCAAATATTTCCCCGTTTTATCACTCTATTTCAAAGCGTTTGAAGGAAAAGAAAACAAAAAAAAACGTTTTTTTTTCAAGCTTCATTAACAGCAACCCCCAACGTGTGAATCGCATCAAAACACGCAAATCTTGTTTGGCCCTTATCACCAGATAAATTCTAGCCCCATGTCCAATATGTCACTTCTCTGCCGCCCCGGTTTGGATGATGCAGTAGTGTAGAGTAGGCAGCAGTGCTAAAAGCTGCCGTTGTTTGCTGTGCGTTGTCGGGGATATACCGCACACCACAGATATCGTTTGCGTCCGTTCGTGCAAACGGCGGTGGGGCTGAAGAACAATTTGCTCGCTTGCTCACACTCGCGCAGCACGTGAACTCTCTGTCAAGTTCTTCTGCCCCCAAGGCGAACTGTTCCGGGTGCCGGGTGCCAGGTTGTGGACGACTGAAGTTCACTGAACCCGAGCCCCGGCCCGAAGACGCAGCACCGAGCAAGCATCCATCCGAAAGGCGAGCAACAGCAGCAGCAGCAGCAACCAACCCGGCCATTCTGTGGAGGGTTTTCCCTGCAACGGCGTAGAATGATGCTGCGCCAGGGATATGAAACCTGCAATTGGCGAGCATGGGGAGCGGTGGAGGGTACGTTTTTGCCATGCGAATTGTTCTTTGTCTGGACGCACCAACACATGCTACGAGATCGGTTTCGCTGTCTCTGGTTCGCTCCACTACGGTTCGGTTCGGTTCTTCCCCCATCGTCGTCGTTGTGGTCTTTCTTGTCGTTGTGGGGTTCGATTCGTTTCATCCCATCCCCATCCCCGGCCATCATTCTGCCAACCAATGTTGCCTCCTCCATCGAGCGCCACAGCATCCACCACGCTTCCTGGAAGCGACGAACGCGCTACGGAGGATCCTGTGGCATGAACGTTTTTAGAAGTCTCACCGTATTCGCTCTCGCCCGGCTTCGGTTGCTGCGGGAGTCGAGTCGACGCAAAAAATCAACCATATCGAACACACACACACACACACACACGCGCGCGAGAACGTGGGGAAGAATGTACCAAATGAACGGGTGGAGAGAATAAATTGCTGGCCGCCAGGAGGATACTACTCTGCGACGAAAATCGTGATTCGCACAAATGGCAATGCAAAGGGGGGGGGGGGATGTTGGTTGGTGGTGGTGGGTGTCTGCGTGGAAGGAATGCGTCTTCCCGGGTCCCAGACCTCGAAATGTCAATATCAACTAGTTGAAACTGGCCGACACCGTGCGGAAGATCCAGCCAGCCGGGAGTGGAGGACGACGATGATGACGATGATGACGACGACGATAGTACGGGACGACACGTTTTATTGTCGCCCTGATCCTGGTCTGCCTGCGGCCTATAGCGAATTGAATCCTTGGCCATGCGCTGGTTCTATTAGATATCGGACGAAATCAAAAAAATGCTGATGACGGACATTTTTCGCCCGAAACTCTCCCTGGCCGCTGGCCTGCTGTGAAGCACGGAAAATGATTCAATTTTTCTTTCGATCGTCCTTGTCGTCCTGGTCGTCCTCGTCGCTAATCGACGGTCGAGACACCAACCCCGAAGCTAGGGACTCTCCGGAGGCGCCGGGGTCTCCTTAGATTCGCCGATTCGGACGCTTTTCCGGGGCGCTTGTTTTGCTGGTGATAGCAGCGCCGCGTCCCGAAAGCAGCTTATTTATCCATTTGTCTTAATGAATTAGCTCGGCGCTCGTTCGTAGGCACCGGGCGTACGGCCAGCCCGTGTTGGTACGGTCGTTCCCCATTCGCTGGTGAAGTTGTTTTGAAAGAGCTTATGGTAATGCTAAGACAGCGGCATCATCGTACGTACATTAGCTGCAAATAAGAGCAGCAATGAAGTCACAACATAACGGAGGAGGGGGAGGGAGGCTGTACCGGGGGATTTGTAACACCACCCACAGCGATGAGAAGGAGAGAACGCAAAGCTCAGCAAATCTGGTGCTGTTGTCGGTGGGGAGATGCGAGCCAGAGTTCACGCTAGGAAATACTTATGATGACGGACCCCCGCTCCGGAGTTAGCAATTGTTGCCCCAAGGACGTCGTGAATGGGCTCCCCACCCCTCTGCCACACCAAGTGGTGTGGAGGTTATTACACGCTGTCAATTCGAATCTATTTCCGTCCAGTGCATTATGAGCGCCGGAATTGAATTTTAATCAATAATTACACTAATTCAGCCAGATAGCATTTTCATAGCGTACAATCGTAAAATTAGATCACTATTAAACATCTACCGCAATCATCAATAATCAATTAACGTTACCGCACGCACCTTCGGTACCCATCTTACCTTCGGCACGTACTGGAGCTCCTTTTACAGCTGCCGCGAACGACTTCATTTTCGACGACTTCGATCTGTCGCACAACAGATGTTTCCATATTTTTTGTAATGCTCAACTGATCAACCGCTGAGACATCACTTCGGAATGATTTTTTGTTCGAAGTTTGGGGGCTTTTTTCGTTGCTTATTAGCTCGCAGTCTCGATTGAACCGGGCGCAGTGTGGGGGGCGTCTTGACGTTTAATATTCCTACCCTCCGGAACGTCCCTCCGGTCGGCTGCGGTGGACCCGCCAGCTGCCGGCGCACGAGAGCTGGGCTGACATTATGAAGGATGCTGCCGGCAGGCAGCGGCAGCTGAAATTTTATCGACTGCTTCGCGCGGCAGCTTGTTTGTGGCAGGAAACGGAGAAAAGCAGGCGGCGAACGAACGGAGCGAGGCGAACATTTTAATGATACCGTTCCCGAAACTACACGCTCACTCACTTACACCAGCGCACACGTGCCCGGAGCCCGGCACGCTCTCGCTCGGTCCAACACTAATAACAACACGTGCCCAAGATGGCACCGACAGATGCTGCGCTCAAGGATATGATAGGACCGATGGGCGCGTGAAGGCGACGTTTTCGAAAAGCGAAACTTCATCTGGTGCGATAAAAACAGATGCCCCCTTGCTCACCCATCTTCGAGCGATCGATCGCCGTCGCTCGCTTTAACGATGATGTAAGATCACAGTGCACTGTGTGACAAACAACGGAGAGAACTGTTGCGCAACTACTCACAGGATGACAGGATGGTCGGATGTGCCGTTTTATTAAACCTCAAGCCTCTGAAGATATCTTTTTCAAAGCAGTCGTCTGCCGACGAGCATTGTCTACTATGATGTGTGGGTACAGCACTTTTTGAAATCATGCTCTGCCGCTTTCTAATGTCAAACAATTGGACTGCCTATTGTTCTGATTAAGCAACGTGTCTTTGTTGCTCTCGAATGAAAAATACCAAAACAAACGCCAATGTGGAAGTCTTATTCTCCCGATTTAGCAAAAGTATCCTTTTTCCACGGGAAATGCAGAGCACTGCTAAAAATAAATTCACCTCGATGAGTAACTGACATTTAATTAATGAAATTGAATTACTTGCTTGTTTTGCACCGAAGGAGCAGGCAGGTCCTGTGCGTCTTTCTCCGTAAGTGTTTGTTGGAGACGGAAACAATTTCAACACAGGAATGCCAGGAATTTCATTATCGTCCAAAACTGTCAAGACTTTTAACCGTCGTAACAAGAAACCAGTTGAAGCTGGCAGAACTCGATTAGCGGTCATTACATTTTAACTACAGTGTCGAAAATGGTTGTACTGTAAAATAATCCACCTTCAAGCGAAATTTGTTCTACCCACCCTCTCGGCACTGAAACAATGTGGTATTGTAAAGGGTGCTGGATTTGCAAAGGTTTCGCGATCAACGCTGTCGTGACTAATATCTATAAGGATTGAAAACTTACTCGACAAATCCTGAAAGGGAGTATGGACAAAAAATGAAATGAAAAGTTTTAACCATAATTTAATTCAAATTGCTATTCCTTGCGCCCGTAAACAACTTGCAAAGTTTCGTGCATCGATACCCGTTTGATCGAAAACACAATCAAAGTGTGCTGTCTCCATTTGGGTGGGGGTGGAGAAGTCTCTGGCATCTAGAAGAACACTACTTTTCACTACATACGCCACGATAACAGCAGACAGGAAGAAGACGTCCAAGCGAAAGGGTTGATAGCGCGGCAACATACCCAAAGACATGTGACATTTTTGACGGTTGATACGCGCTATTTAGCGGCACTTTTTTGCGAGTGTTTTGTTAAGATATGTGGTGTGGAATGATAGTGTGTGTGCGTTTTTTGTCTGCTGTCGTTGTGCGATTGCTGCAAGTTTTGACAGTTCGTTTGTCGAGTCTTGGCTTTGCACCACAAAGAAACGAGGTGGTTGCCCCAACAACCGCACGTGGTGTAGTTGTAGCAGAAGAGATGCCAATATATTACCAACGAGCAGGAAAAAAACAACTATCCTTCCACATATGTTAGCACCCCGGCCGGAGTGTGCGGTCGGGGTTGATCGTAACCGACGAAAGAAACTTCCCGTCTTGGTGTGTTTTGAATGTTTGGAATGGCACTGGCAATGGTTAGGGGTAGTTTTTCGTTTCATATGGTTCATCCTCCCCAATTGGTGTATATCGGAACAAAAAGTCATGCAGGGCTACGCACACACACACATACAAACGTTCACCCCTAGAGGGAAGGGTGCAAATTCTACCGGTTTCAGAACCATGCACCCGGGAGCACGGCTTTTTCATAGGCAGAATATACGAAGGGTATGCAGACACTCGCCCGTTTGCTAGATCCTGATCCTGAAGGGTGGGCCCTAGAATTCGTCCGTGCTCCTGGACGGCACCGGGCGGACGAGGACGACGCACACATAATCCATTCGGAATGAATAATGTATTCCCCCTCCAGACCGAACAAACGGTTGTGCAAACGGTTTGACCGTTGTTGGTAGTTGTTGGTTGTCATGGCGGCTCCGGTGTACGTGTGCGCGTGTGTTTCTGTGATTTTCATTTTCGCCGGTTTGTTGAATGTTTTTCTTTCGATTTTTCTTTTCTTTCGCTGCCCGGGACTTGGCCTTCTTGATCCTTGATTTTACGCCCCGCCGCCTAGGATTTTGCTTCAGGTGAAGACTTCTTTTTTTGCACTAACGTTGCAAATCGCACACACTCACACACGTGCCGTTTTTTTCCGTCCCCCATTCAGCAGCCGATTTCGATGCCGCCGGGTGATGTTGTGCTTTTTAGCTGCCGCCGGAAAGCAGGGAGCCAGGGGGAGAATGGGCACGAAAGAAGATACATAAATGAATTGGATTCCCCGGAAACGAATGAATGAAGAATCATCAGGGGGATGGTCGACGAATGTAGACCGCATTGATGCGTGGGTGGGCGTCTGATGGAAGGGAGGTTTCAATAATGTTATTAATGGAGAAAAATGACGATTGGCTTGAAACGTTAACCAATGCGCACAGTAAACAATACAACTTTTACAATTAAATTGCACGCCGTACAACACACTGAAATAGTTGCAACCTTTTACCACATATTCTGGGACGGCTGAGACTGTGAGCACGCCGGCCGCGTCTGTTTGGCCGTGTAGCGGAAGAAGATAAAGATGCGTAGAACGGCGGGCGAGGGAAGAAGAGAACCAGACGAGTATTTTATTTCGGAAATTCTTTGTTTAACCGCGTCTGCTGGAAATGTTTTTGAACCCAAGCGTGCGTACGCGTGCATTGGTGTTGGTAAAGCAAACATACGCACGCAGCCGCACACGCACACAACTACAGGCGTGGTTGCAGAGCGCGAGAGTTTCGTGCTAATATCCCACACGGCATGCTCTCTCAAATCGTAAGATAAATGTTGGTCTCTTCTCGGTCCATTCTCGGTCTGTTTTCATCGCGTGGTATGAAAAGCAAACCGAACCTAAAGTAATTATGACGCAGACCGTAATTAGCATGATTCCGATGGCGTAGGACGCACGCGGAAATGATGAGATTCCGTGGGTAGCCTTCTCCGCATAAGACTTGTGTTGCATCCAAATATCTCATGAACGTGGCATTTTATTTTAACTAACACGCCTGAAGGAGAATTTAATTCAAAGCTTGTCTACATTTTGATAATCCATGTAAAACACCAATATGATCACAAGGAAGAGTAAAATATCATCCAGAGCGAAGAACAGGTACGCAAAACAGTCGGTCAGAGGAAGAAAAGAGCTGGCACGCTACGTCCGGAACAGAACGTCACGCGGGTGAGCATAACGTTCAGCGAAGGAAGGGGAGTTCGCTCTTTGTGTGTTCGCTCACGCGCGCGCATCTATCTCTTTCCGTCGTCGATTCGCCCGCGAGCCCCATCCCGCTCTAGCCATCCGCTCGCTTGGTTTCGCCGCGAGCGGCAGTTGGGCGCCGACGAACATCAGGCACCCGAAGCAATGGCGGCGGGCGGACCCGACATTAATGTTTCGTGAGATCCCGTCGAGCAAGGAACTGCGTTAGGTCCGTCGATTCGCTTTTTGGAAAGGACTAAAAATCCTAAGTATTTCTTGGCCAGCTTCTTCCTCCGCGACTCTTCGAGAATATCGGCTGCTCTGCCTGTTTTCCGGTGACCGTCCGGGGCGCGGTATACAGTGACGACAGGCGTGGTGTGCGATTTCGTGTACGCAGCGTGAAGAAAGGATACAGTTTCAGTGACCTTTGTGAAGCGAATTTGTTTGCCGAACAAACAGACAGTGCAAATTATATCGCGAGAGCGGTGTCGTGCATCATGCTGTTTAACTGCCGGAAGAAAGGCGTTGTGCGATGCTCAATTGCGTTCCCGAGGACACCGGGATTTACGTCTGAAAGAGACGTTGGACTGTAGGGAACCAAAGGTGCAAAATCGTGCTCTTCTGAGCTAAAGCGTGTGATATTCTTTCTCACCTTTCGGGGCCATATGTTTGTGCACCATTTTTCATTTTCCGTTTCCTTTATCATCTGCACACACGCTGATAACACGCCATCAGGATGAAACAAAGAGACACAGGTCGCCGCACCGACCGGTGGTGAAAAAAGGAAGCCAAAGCTGTCGCTGTGTGTTTGCGGAATTTGCCGCATTTTTCAACGGCAGCGTGGAAACTGTGCTCCGGAATATTCTTGAAAGAGAGCGCAACAGGAAGAAGCGTGAACTACGTGAGAAAATTCGCAGCGCAGCCGCTAGGTTTCGGCGGCGTTGCAGGGAAATTAGTTAGCATTCGTGACGCCTTTTGCCGAACGATGCACTGCAAACATGGTTGCAGATTGTTTAGCTCTCCCTAAACCAAAAAAAACTTGTTCAACTTGATTTGTGATTTTTTACCCACCGGAACAAAACATCTGCAATCAAAACGGTGATAAATGGTAGTTCGTTTTTTATGGTGACACTTTGAAAATGAAAGCCGTCACCTTGGATTAAAATATGGAATCCAAGGAGGCGTTGGACTGTTTAGTGTTCGTGTTCGTGTGTGTGCGGTTTCGATAATCAGCGGACTGGACTGGTTTCAAGGATTTAATGCAAATCTGTTTTAAACAATTTTCTTTTTTAACCTTCTTCGTGTACGCTGTGTCCAAATAATTTCTTTGGTCCAGTGGTCTAGGTATGCTTCAGATTGTCCAATCTGAGCACAGTATTCCTTATGGCATCTCTGTCTAACCGTGCTTTTGTTTTATTCCAGTAGATTATGAATTAGAAAAAAACGACAAACAAAAACGATTTTAGCTATTGCTTGGCAGAACAAGCAAACAGTGACCGACCGACCGTGCAGCAAATTGTGATAAAGTGCTCGCTTACCAAGTGCGTGTAGAAGAAAAAGAAAAGTTTATCGTGAAATAAGAAATCCTTGGCAGCAAAAGTCACAGCAGGAAGCAGGAAACATCATTCCGCATCGCATTTGTGTATGTTTGTGTGCGTGTGTGCGTGTGCGTGTACCTAGCTCTGTGTGTAAGCGAACGGTGTCGCATTGGTGCTCTATTTGTTTCCTGTTTGGAAGGAGTTGATCTGTTCGGCATATGACAAGCGACGAATGTTTGGTTTATGTTCCGTCTTTGGCTACTCGAATGCGTGCGTGAGTGTGCGTTTCTGTGTACGTTTGCGGATGTTGATGCGCAATTGTTAATACTGTGAAGAGAAACAACCGCGGAAGAAAGCACAACGACGCACGATTGCATGCATACTTGATCGAGATGGATGTGTAAACGACAAAAGAGGGAGAACACATTCTTCGACACGCACGCACGAACCACCCGCGGCAGCGGAAGGCAGCGGAAGAATATTGTTTCGTGCAAAGTAGAACGATAAAAGTGAACGGTAGAAGAAAAAGCCGCAGAAAAGAAACGAAAATAAGAACCCCGGAAGAGGAGGAGCAGTGCGTCAGCCATACACCGGGCAGTGAAGCGCCGCTAATGATTGATGCAAGATGGCAACTTCACCGACACCATCCCTAGACTCGCTACCGGGTGCATCGAATTCAATCGGATCGTTCGGCGAACCGGCGGATTACCTTTCGGACTCACCGCTCACCACCCTCAGCGGTGGATCGGGAACAACCGGCTCCTCGCCACCGGCCAGTGACTCGGCCATCTGTGACGATTTCGCGACCTCGTCGAGCCTCGAGTCCGCCCAGTCGAACAACGGCTCGTCGGAGTCGCTGTTTCCACGCTGCACTGGCTGCAAGAGCAAGCAGTCGGATGCGGTGGCCAAATGTATGGACTGCGATAACTTCCTGTGCGCCAACTGCGTCACAGCGCACCAGTTTATGCACTGTTTCGACGGCCACTCGGTGTACCGGATTACCGGTGTCTGCGGTAGTGCTGCCGGTGGTGGTGGCAACACGTTCAGCTCGATCGGATCGCTCGCCGCGGCAACACTAGCGGCCAATTCGATCACTACGACCGCGCCGACCACACCGACGCTTGGTGGGTTGCTGGGCGGCTGTCTGGACGGACCCGGCCTGCTGTCGGGCAGTATTCTCGGTGGAGGCAACGGAGGTGCGGGAAAGATGTTGCAGATCGGTGGATTCGATTCGAGCCATCCGCGGCTCAGCTCGCTCAATCTGACCATCAAGGACGATGCCAGCAGTCTCGTAAAATCGATCATGAACAACGTGATCACACCTCCAACTTCGAATGGTGCCGGTGCACCCGGAAACGGCAGCAACGGTGGCGGCAGCAGCAACGCCAACAGCAACAGCAGCAGCAACAGCAGTAGCAGCAGCACCACCAGCAGCAACGGTGGCGGCAATGGCAATAGCCTGCTGAATCAGGTCAACAGTCAGCTTTCGGCCGTGATGCAGCAGTCCACCGGGCTCGGATCGGATCTGCTACTCTCGAACGGGATCGGCAGCGGCGTTCTTGGTGGGTTGCTGAGCAACGGCAACGGCGGCACCGGTCTCGGTGGAGGTCTGCTGGGCGGCAACAACAAGCCCAACTACTTCTGCAAACGGCATCCCAGCGAGCTGCTGAAGTTCTTCTGTCGCACGTGCAGCGTCCCGGTTTGCAAGGACTGCATGCTGCTGGAGCACCCGAATGGTTTGCACGAGTGCGAGCACAACAGCGACACCACACCCAAGCAGATCGAGAGCCTGCTGCACACCGTATCGGAGGTCCGCTCCAAGGCCCAGGATCTGCGCTCGCTGATCAAGAACGTCGAGCACAGCAGCCAACGCATCCAGCTGCAGTATCACAAGGCGCAGAACGAGATCGAAGACACGCACCAGTTCTACCGGTCGATGGTGGACGAGCGTAAGGCGGAGCTGCAGAAGGAGCTGGAGAACTTCTACAACGCGAAGACGGTCTCGCAGTCGGAGCTGCTCAACCGCAGCCAGGACCAGGTGGACAAGATGCTGCAGAGCTGTGAGTTCGTCGAGCGGCTGACAAAGTGTGCCGGCCCGTCCGAGACGATCATGCTGCGCAAGTTCATGGAGAATAAGCTATTGCTGTTCCCATCCATCACGCACGATCTGCAGGCATCGTACGAGCTTGAGTTCGTGTCCAACTATCAGGCGATCCAGATTGGCGTCCGTAACACCTACGGCTACATTCGCTCCAATGCGGATCTGACCAGTGTCACTACGAAGCAGCCGCCGATCGCGCGTCCCACCTCCACGACCAACGGCAGCTCCCTGCTGGGGGGCGGAGGAAACCGCAGCGTCAGTCCATCCAACAGCAGCACCGGCAGTCTGAACTTGATGCCCCATCATCACATCCGCAACGGCGACAACAGTCTCATGAACGGTGGCGGTGGGCCACATCTGCTCGATCATCACTCACACCAACGGCACCAGCAGCATCAGCAGCACCAGCAACAACATCAGCAGCGATCCTTCGGAGGGTCGCTGGTGAACGGCTCGGGACACGGAGTGAACGGAAACGGGCTGTCGACCTCACCACTGGGCGGAAGCAGTATGGTCAACGGACTGTCGGGCGCGTTCGACACAACGAACCTCATCTCCAAACGGTTCAATAGTGCCAACAGTCTCGGTCCATTCGTCGGTGAACCATCGATCGGTCAGCCGATAGGTAATGCGTACGAGAAGTGGAGCAACGGTGGCACCACCGATCTGTTCAACAATCTGTCCGATCAGTACACGATTCCGCTGAACCCGATCGGCGGTGGTGGCGGAGGTGGTGGCGGAGGTGGCAGTGGCGGCGGTGCCGGTGCAGGTGGTCAGCAGGATCCATCCGCGACGGCCATGATCGACCTAACGGCGAAGCTGATGTCCAGCTCGATGTTCCCGCCGAAGAGCCAAATCAAGCGCCAGAAGATGATCTATCACTGCAAGTTCGGTGAGTTCGGTGTGATGGAGGGCCAGTTTACGGAGCCGAGTGGCGTGGCGGTTAACGCACAGAACGACATTATTGTCGCGGACACGAACAACCATCGGATACAGATTTTCGACAAAGAGGGCCGCTTCAAGTTCCAATTCGGCGAGTGCGGCAAGCGGGACGGCCAGCTGCTCTACCCGAACCGGGTGGCCGTGGTGCGCACGTCCGGCGACATTATCGTGACGGAGCGTTCGCCGACGCACCAGATCCAGATCTACAACCAATACGGCCAGTTTGTGCGCAAGTTCGGTGCGAACATCCTGCAGCACCCGCGCGGTGTCACCGTGGACAGCAAGGGTCGCATCGTCGTGGTCGAGTGCAAGGTGATGCGTGTCATCATCTTCGACCAGTCGGGCAACGTGCTGCAGAAGTTCGGCTGCAGCAAGCACCTCGAGTTCCCGAACGGGGTCGTCGTCAACGACAAGCAGGAGATCTTCATCAGTGACAACCGGGCACACTGCGTCAAGGTGTTCAACTACGAGGGCCAGTTCCTGCGGCAGATCGGTGGCGAAGGGGTCACCAACTACCCGATCGGTGTCGGCATCAACGCCAGCGGCGAGATCCTCATTGCGGACAATCACAACAACTTCAACCTGACCATCTTCACGCAGGACGGGCAGTTGGTGTCGGCCATGGAAAGCAAGGTGAAGCACGCCCAGTGCTTCGATGTGGCCCTTATGGACGATGGCAGTGTGGTACTCGCCAGCAAGGACTATCGGCTATACATCTACCGATACGTGCAGGTTCCACCGATCGGCCTGTAAATACACAAGCACGTGACGACCAAGGTGCACGTGGGGCATCTTTTTCCGTGACAGCGGGACGCGCACCGTGTACTGTAAAGTGTCCCAGAGGAAATCGCATGGCTAATCGCATCAAGGGTGACCCAATCACGAGCATTGTAAATGTATGTCCCTATGTGTTGTTTTGTACTAGCCGTAAGCAAAGTTTGATATTCAGAGTAATGCAAACACTCCTTCAACTGACGTTACCCTTACGCGCCGCTGCTATGACGTCCTGCTCGGGAAAAACATCGGTCGTGCAATGTCCTGCTGTTGTGCGAAAGGATTGGATCTGTTGTGAAAAGTGATGCCGCGGAGCTGTGTACGTAAGATTGTGTGAGACATGAAACACTAGCCACGAATATGGGAAACGATATTTGCGATCGAAAGTAGCCAAGTATTATGCATTTGTGGTTCGATGAAGAAAAACATACAGAGCTTGGTTCGGTGGCCCCATCGTACGAAGGAATGGAAGACAGTGGCAACGTCAAAATTCGTCTAAACAATGAAAGAGTGAGTGAAAACGGAGAGCTAATCAACTAGCAACGGTGGAATACTGTACTCTGCAGCAAAGGCTCGGTAGTGTGTGGATAGCTGGGATTCATTTGCGTACATGCGTATGAGGATATATACCCTATATGAAGGTTTATATATAAACTTATGCATGTATGTATGTAAGGATGTGTGTGTATGCTTGTGTATTTAGAAGCTATCGAGTTCAACGCAATGCTCAGAAGGATATGCATCGAACAATCAGACTTGTACTGAATCAAACAGGTAAGCAAAACGAATTTGCGAAAGCAAACAGATTGCAATGATAGTATAGGTTTTTGCAAGGTTTTAAGTAGAGATTTATTAACAAAAACTTCGATACATTTTTTGTGCATAGTATAGGATAGCTGTAAATGTTTTTTTTTGTAACTGCTAACAGGACGATAGAAAAACTATCAAATTTTAAATTAATTAGATGCTACTGCTGTTAGCTTCGTTAATCACTTGAGTCTTATATCATCGAAAGATAGGTTAGCTAGCTAGCTTGCATTGCCCGTATCACGTAAAACCGCAAAATCATTAATGCATTTCTTCGAATTTTATCTTACTGACATTTCAGATCTCCAAAACAAAAACAAAACAGTCAACCGCAAACGAAAAGATTGTTTTAGCATCGTTAATATTAAGAATCTTTGTGAACTATTGTAAGAGTTAGTTGACGATACTAATCGTGGCGCAATTACATGATGAGGACACGGATCGCAGAAGGACGAACGAAGAAAGGGATGCGCAGGAGAAAACGAGACAGTAGTGGGGTGGTGGTGTGATGGTCATCATGCGCTTCCGAATTGCAAGATTGTTGTTGACATATCGAATTTAGCACAAAAATTGTGTGCCAGCTGTGCTGCTACTACAACTACTACGAAATAGCACACCAACACACAAACCAGACACAACGCGTACCCAGAAACCCACAGACATGCTACCAACGCGACTCCTGTGGCGAAGTGTGCGCAGCACGATCGGGCAGAAACAGCAAATCTCCAGCATAAACCAGCGTGTGGCGTGTGTCCAGCATACATTTCACCGATTGTGGAGGTCCTGTGTGCAAAGACCTGCGGATACGTTGAACAGATGAAGCCGCGAACACGGTATTTACGTAGGATCCGTCAAGTAAGATGTTTGTTTGCCCTGTTGATAAGATCCCACCCAGGTTCATAAGCAGTAGAAAATGTTTTTTTTTTAATTGCGATGTATATCTAAGTTTTTGTTTGTTTTATAACTATTTTTTATGTTTATTATTATTATTATTACTACATTATTAACTGAGCGACAAAACATACTGTATGGATGATCATTATAAAGTTGTGTAACTTAACAGCGTTGCCCGGGGGTCCCCTTGCAACGACGAAAATAGAACGAAAACAACTGGAACCCCAACTGCGTCTGCATATGATGTTTCGTTCCCTTGCGCGACCGGGGGGAAAGCTATCGAAATGTGAGACTGACTGAGTCAAATTTGTGCTGAACGCAACTTTGGCTACAGTTCCACTAGAAGTTAGTCGCACGTAAGCTACTTTCAATTTGACTGAATTGCTCTGCGCAGAAGACTATTGTTGAAATGTTTTAGTCCTTGCTTAATATTATAATGGTTAGTCTCTAATTTGTCATGTTTCGTATACGTGTTCTTTTTACTGTAGCATTCTCCTGTAATCATTGTCGCTGCTCGCAAGAGCTTAGCACTACACGCAACAGCTCGAGTACAGCGGGTCGTTGCTCGAGGACAGTGCAAGCGATAGCGTAACTAGTTTATTCCCCGCAGTCAAATGCCGCATCTATAGAAGAACGTGATATGTTGACATTGCTCCAACACTGACGATACATCTGAAACTCAGCATTGAAATTCGTTAAGCAAAATTGTAATAGACAAAGTTTTCTCCGTTTCTCTGAGTGACTTTGCTCCGGGAGAACTATGCCCCGCTCGAGATGTTCGGGAACGAATTACTTAAACAAAGATAACAAATGACCAAAATTATCGCTAGAAATTATTATTCAAACAAGTTGATCTTTTATCTTTACAACCTAAGGTTTTTATTATTGCTTTTCCGTTGGATGAGAGCTACCTTATTGCGATTTTACATTTTCTTTTCCAATTGTTCATCGAGAATATATTCGATCACCATCATCCTGATTGCGAACGATAAGCTTGACGATGACACATTGTCGTCGCTCTCATTATTGCGTTCGTCTCGCTGTTCTAAAGACCATGATCAAACCACTCATACATTACGATTTCGATAAAACTGAACCTTTCGCTAAAATTGCAAATTTGTTCGGAAGGATATATAGTACTGTAAGTCATCCAGTCTCCAAGCACGAATCGGAGCTAAATGAATTGGTTGCATAGGCAAAAAAACCTAGCCGAAACTAGCTGAAAAAACGGTGGATCAACATGAAAATCTTAACGTAGACGTTAGTAGGTATATTTAATGCGAAATATTTAGATAAATTGTTAAATCAGTTTCTCTCTCCTCAAGCAACCAGCGAAGAAAGAAGAACGTACGACTCGTCCGGCTTGCGCATCGCAAGCATTTTATCTGTTAACGGGGGCAGGCATTGAAACGACAACAAGAAAACAAAAACGATACGTACAACCCAACTCCTCTGTACGATTTTGTTTGTTATCTTTTCCTAATCGCAACGAACAACTACGCTAAATAGTGATGCAGTACAGGGTGTCCCCAATCTGATCGCTGCTGGTCACAACGAATGTTTCGTTCAGATGTCAAGGGGAAGGGACGCGCATTTAAAACGCACTCGCTCTAGTGATCTGTAACTGGAACCGCTGAATGCCGTGGAAGAAACCGTGCAAATTCCTATTTGTTTGTAGTCTATATATTTTAGCGCTATATGTCGCATTGTTTTATCCCATTCTAAGTCTATTATTTATAATGTTTTTGCTCACTTAGCTCTCTTTTTTACTTTGATTTGATTCGCGTGCGTTTCTTTATTGTAAAATATTATGTGTGTGTGCTCTCTCTTTCCGTATGTTGTGACCCATTTTCCGCATGTCTCATCGCCTTTTATTAAGCCTTTCGCGCAATAGCACAAATTATGCTATGTTTTTTTCTTATTAGGTTGTATTAGAAGCAAATCATTCACGAAAATACGTACCGACGAAATAGCGCATATTAGTACATCCGAGAGTTTATGTTGTGGACGCAACGAGAACGATGGTCATGCAAAACAAGCCCCCTAGAATCAGAGGAAGGTAAATTATAATCCTCGTATGCGTAGCCGTTGCTTACGTTAACGTTTTAACGCGGTCAATGGCGTAACACTGAAATTCGACCACTCCTCAGATACAGTGCAGTATTACTTCAATGTTTTTTTTCTCTTGTCGTTTCATGAGTTTTCGTGTAAAAAAACGTTTTCTGTTGTTTTTTGTTTGTGTGTAATAGGACAAAGAATAGGACCACATACGCTTGTCGAATGATCGTTTGTTACGTTATTTTTAAAACCCCCCATTTCGTGTGCTTAATGTAAGAGTTCAGTATTTTTATACACATTACACATCTAGTTATTAGTGTAAGATGTTCCAGCTCCAGACTTCCCGTGACCGTGTTTTCTATTCTTATGCTTAATATTATTCTACAGCGGGGACGCTCCGATACGAGCCGCGAAATGCTGTTTGTAATTTGTCTCTCTCTCTCTCTATCTGACGTAGAGCCGTAGAGTATTGGTACTAGTTTTACATAGCATTTCAAGTGTATTATTTTTTAACGAACCAGACGTCTACTTACTGCATTTAAAACGAAATGGACCGATATACACATATCGGAGCATTTCCTTTTTTAAGCCTATAGTATTAGTTGTATTACCCAAGTTTGTTGGTTATGTTGATCTTTGTGTTGTTAAATTATAATGCTTAAGTTTTTGAGTTTGATGAGTTTGCTTAATTAGTGTGCAAGTTCGAACACAACCAAGGCCCTTACAATCGATCAAATATTCCCGGCTCTCGGTAATGAGCATGCATATGCAATTATCCAACGGCGATACATACATTACACGCTTGCCAGAACAAAATAGTTACTGGAACTATACGAACACTGCGGTTTCGTAAAGCAAAATCGATCCCAACCAGCGCCAGCTAGTGTCGCTAGGACCTCAAACCCCCCAAAACTATAGCCATTCACGCCGCGCACATATCTCCGACTGTTGTGCGATCGACTGAAAATTATGCTAATGGAATGATAGAGAACAAAAGGCACCCCGAGCGCGAAGATAAAACAAACCCGACACTAATGCGAAATTTTTCGAACTTTCGTTTCGTTGTTTCTTTCACTTACTCGCATCTCGCAATGAAGTTCGTACACATGCACACACTCACGCAGGGCGCAAGCGACAACAGCTACTGTTAGGAAGTTATAACGATTATTATTATTTTTTTAAGTATATCTTTTTTGATGATTTATAAAGGTAATTTAAAAGCGTAAATAAAAGTGTTGTTTAGTGAAATTTCCACATTTGTTTGTTTTATTTTTTTTTCTACTACTTCTTCTTTTACTACCTTCTCTCGCTCTACATGTTTCTCTAACATTCCAATACACAACCGATAACACTCTCTCGACTTCACATCTAACTAAACTAACCTTCTAACTCATCCTCAAAAACTAACACACTTCCAGATGGAGGAGATGTGAATGAAACGATATATATTTTTGTATTGATATTGAGAACAAATACTATATCACTTCTTCCGCTGTGTGCAAAGCTGCATTCCATAAAGATCAACACGCTACCAACGGATGAAGTTTGTCGGACCATTTTTTTTGTTGTTCATTAGTTTTATTTATTTATTATTACGAAATTATTTATTTATTTATTTCTGCTATGCTGCATTAGTTGTTACATTAGTTTCGTGCATGCTGTTTACCATTTTGAATTTTGAAGCCCCTTGTGATGGTAAATTGACCTCCCAGAATGAGTTTATGCAATGCGACATATACCTATCCCCCTCCCAACACTGAAGCGTGGGGCGCTTCGAGAACTTGTTCGTTTTGCATGAGGAAAAGATGGCAAGTTAAAATACACTGAGTTGTGATGGTAATCCGCAATCGAACAACGCAAAACCAATGCGACTGAGCGCACCGTGTGGATGAAGATCGTCTTCAGTAATACTAATTTACGGTATAGTGTGAAGAGCTCGCGGTGCGTTTAAGAGGTCGTCTCGTAATAAGTCGGATAGTATTATAACAACATTCTTTATGGTCATATTTAGTCTACACGTATTTGTAATTGCGCTGTGCTTGCTCTTATTCATGTTTATCGTAACAAATAAAAATAATTTGTTTCATTACGCTATTTTCGCTGAACCGTTTAGATTGAATTTTCCCCCATTATCTCCTAGAGACACGATCTAACTCTATACAGTATAGAAATGCAAAGGCTTTCGCGCTGCTATTATGTTTACGACATAACTTACGCTAAGCTCGATAATTTTAATCGCATGGCAAAAGACACTGAAAAAAAAACAAGAAAAACGAAGGGATGCAAATACTCTACTATAAGACTGTCATTCTTTGTATGTTTGAAGAATTTAGCTATTAGAATGTACGCGTTGGGAACTTACTTATTTTTGGGTGGGATATAAACTGAATTCTTGTTCTGCGGGAAGCGATAAATATCTTTCTCGCGTGATGGAAGAGTGGAAAGTGCAGCGCTGTTCCAAAATGCATTATTTTGGAAGCATATACACTTGATAACATAGGGAAGAGGAAAAAACTACATAGCACACACACACACAGCCACACGACAAACACATACACACACACACACACATGCATGAATATAAATTAAAGCAAACAAACAGAAAAAGCTGTGTGTAATTATCTTGCCACTTTGGGGAATGTGAAATCGCAGCTAGAAACCGTGCTAATTGGGCCAGAGAAAAGGGGGTAAAAGTACAGGGACACGACGCTACAGGGAGTGAAAATTGAAAAGCATAATAGTGCGATCGACATTACATTACAACTCATGGCTGCTCATGCAGGAAATCACCATCCTTGGAGGGCACCCTCGATGACATCTGTTCGAGAATGCGCCCCCCTAACCCATACACACATACTAACGCAATTAAACGTACGCAAATCACGCACATGTGGACTCCCGGTTGCGCGTGGCTGCGGTGCGGTGAAAGATAAGGGAATTATTAGGAATACGGTTCTACAAGTCCGGCTCGTGGACGCTGGGGAAACGGCGACGGGAAGCGCAGTCCGTGCGACGGAGAAGGGATCGAATGATAAGAGTATTGATCGTGGTGCTACCCACCCAGCAGCAGGGGGTAAGCACGGTGTCATTTCGAACCGCCATAACCTTTTCCGGTCGATTTGTCTACTGCATGAAGAAAGGGGTTTAGGCAGAAGCACAAGAAAACCCCGAAATAATAAGCTAAGCGCTACTAGGGCCTAGGTAGGGAAGATTGCCTCGTCGAGAACGAAAAACATTGACCGATGAGCTACACCGGAAGCGAAACTGCAGTATTTCCGCACAACAGCAAAGCACATGAGAACTGCTCGTGTCAACTAGCGCAAAATTTCGACAACATTTTACGTCCGTTGGTAGGGGAACAAGAACATATTAAATATTAATATTTATTCTACAGTCTGATGAAACGTAGGGATACCAGGGCGAGGGGTGTAGATGCCCCGGCTGTTCCGGTCAAAACATGTGCAACAATGGATGTGCATCAGGCAACAGAGGAATTACAGATATGAGAGAGAAAAGGAAAGAGAAAGAGAGAAAGCGCGAGAGAGAGAGAGAGAGAGAGAGAAAGCGCATGCGGGGAATGCGGGAAAAAATGCCAAATTTCTGTAACTAAAGCACTTCTTGAGCAGCTGAGCGGAGTTGAAAACGGGGAGAACACAACATTAACTAAACATAATCACAATCATAACAATTTTCTCGTTTTTTGGATGAACGATATTGAAAATATTATTATTATTATTACTATTATTATTACAACTGCTATTACAATTACAACTATTATTGGTAAACGAATATTATTGAGCCGGAGAGACCCCGCTCCGGTGTGAGAACCGGTACGCCGGGAAGAAACCAAGCGGGCGGAGGGGGCAGTTTGTTCGTCTTTTTCGGCGAGAAGTAAAACCCACGAGACAACACTTCTCGTGTCGTGTGCGAGAAGAGTAGGCCGGGGTAGAGTTACTGTTAAAAAACCCAATGTGCGTGTGTGTGTGTGTGTGTGCGTGTGTAAGCCCAACACTACCGATAAAGCACACAGGCAAACAGCAATAAGGAAAGGCTCTTTGGGCTGGTGGTTGATAACACATTTAGTATGAATATTTTACGGCGTTGGCTGTTTTACTGCGAAAAGAACATAGGGGGAGAAAATGAGAGGAGAGAGGAAGAGAGAGAGAGAGAGGGAGAGAGAGAGAGAGGGAACAGAACTAAGGTAAGGACCGTGTGGGAGTCCTCTACCCGGAAGTAGGTTGTTTCAGGATGTATAACATTAACCAATCTAGTCTTATCACTATCTACACGAATATCGCCAATATGGTTTATTATGGTAGTAGTTGTCGTCATCATCATCATCATCATCATTGTCATACGCATCCTTACTGTCATCATCATCATCTCGTGTGCATCTTCATGACACAAATAAACGACTCATTTGTCTGTACCTTACGGCAAAACATGTACGCTCTCGCTCACGCATTCGCATCATTTGTTGGTAGTTTTTGCAATCACTTATCACCGTCACATACGCACACAAACATCATCATCATCATCATCACCTTATGGTTGTACGTTCACAGGACATTACACAGTAGCGATATATGGCGCACACGTTTGTTTCGTTCAGCTTCATTCCATTGGTCATCACTCGTTCGTTACCGATAACACAACTTCATCCCGTCATCCGATCATCATCCGATCGCAAGCTTGGATGGGATTTCTGCTGAACAATTGTTATGGAAGCTCCTGGCTTTCGGTGGGACCGGCGGGAGGATTAAGAAGAAGAAGAAGATGGGCGTTATAACCAAAGAACCATTTCCTGTTACACTCCATTTGTCTTCATCCCGAAATTCGATTCCTCCGACCGGTAAAAGGATCTCGTTCGAAGAAAGTGGTGTAGACACGCGAATTGTTGATGTAGTTAGTTTTTGTTTTCGAAAAACCCCCAAGTATCCGTTCGAAGATTGTTGAAACAACCTAACCTGCCGATGTCTTTCTCTGACGCGCTCCGTGTTTTAAGCAGTCAATGCGAAATGTTTCGCGGGTGTTCCGTTACGATCAAGGAAACGGACGATGGTTAGCTTCTCGCCGTTTGCTACACGCTCCCGAAGCTGTTTAGTTGTTTGTATCAAATTTGAAATTGTGGAATGTACAATTTCTTTACGATGTGTTGTGTGATGGAGTCAATCGTGGGGACATAAGCTTAACTCCCATTTTTGTTCCCCTCAACAAATGTGCTGTTTCCTGTGAAACTTCTCCATCCAGCCGCTCTGAAACCTGGGTGGAGTAATATTAGACGCTTTTGATTGCGGTCCGTTTAGCACCGTTAGCATATTGCGTTGCTACTAGCATGTCCCCCGTATGTCTGCGCTTCCTGCAAGCAGCGACCATTGCGCGTCTACGAGTAATGCCACCGTTTTAAGAAGTTTGTTCTGTAGTAGCAATACGGACGGACGGACGGGTCGGTCGAGTCAAAGGAAATAAGCACACGAAACAATCACACGATTAAAAACCCAGTATATACAGCATAACGTAGTAGCCCGTCGAGTGATGGGGGGGGGGGGGAGGAAAGGAAACGTAGTATGAAACGTTATTGCGAAAGGAAGGAGAAGAAAAACACCCAAAAAGGCTGAACAAGCGAGGGAAAACAGTAACCAATAATATATGTGTAAACAATACAAGCCAATGTTCGTTGATAGATCGTTTTTCAGGTCAGGTGTGTTTGATTTGCGATTTTCTGGTTTATTGAGTAGTGAGCCCGAAGTGGGCGGCAGATGATGGAGATAGAGAGAGAGAGAGAGAGAGAAAGAGGGTGGTGGGTGGTACATTTGGGACGAGCCTCGACGGCACACGTAACTGTTCCTAGATACGACGGAGGTGGTGGAATATGCGGAAGAATCGTACGATAAACGCGGCCGGAGAATGTGGAATATTATACTTAAAAGAAGCATACAACATATATAACATATATATATATATATACAATATACATATATTTTTGTATTCAAGATTTCAAAAAAGGTACGATAAACCACACTCACCCGCACATGCGAAACGAAGGGATACTTTATTGCAAACCTAAACTCCAACCCCCCCCCCACTACTACTCTCGCTCTCTGTACTAATGGAATGTAAGCCAAACACAGAATTTTCCATGCAGCATGCAACAGGTAGAACGGAAAACCAACACGACGCTGTTTACGAAGGATGGATGTGCGCAAAAACAAACCAAACCAACCAACAACATAAAAAACACAGACAAACAAACATTGGGATCAGTAATATAATGGTGATTATGGCTAAAAGCGCTTTTGCCGCGTGATGGCTAATTTCTATTGGTTATACAATGATTTGTATTGCTTTTGTAGGAGAAAGAGTTATCGTAGTTGTGGGTGGGAGGTTGGGGAGGTGAGAAAGAAGTTTGCAGGAGTGTTTTTTTCATGTTGTTTTTCTCCCACACCACCATGGACGACGAACGCCAGGATTATTCTATTGAGCTGTTTACACCCGCACACACACACACGTGTCGCTGCTTCTTCTACACACTCATACACACACCCACACACCTCGCACACAGCTCTACAATCGTGCTTTGCGTTGCGTTGAGATCGATCAATCCTCTGCCACCAAACCGAATGATAGCGGCTGATAACGTATTTAGGGAATTCAATCACTCCACTAAGCTAAGTGTAATTACAGTAAGTCGACCGCGCAAACACACACACGCACACACCAACCACACCAAATACCAATAAACGATTAGATCGGCAATCAATCGATCACGAACCACGGGAACATAAAAAACACGCCAATTCACGCATTAAGTATTTTACCTCCATTTGATCTAGCCATGTAGCCATATCGTCACTTATGGTTTTTTAAAATTTAGGATTCACCATTGATTCCTATCAGTTGGCAACTACTGGCAAACTAGGAGGGTGCCAGCATTGTGAAATATGATCAGCTGCATTTCTCCTCGCCATTTGGAGTGCGATTATTTAAGGTGGCGCACGGAGAAAAGATCTGTAACGTGCGTGCCTGCATGAGCTTTCGGTTTCATCTAGGGGCCGTGCTGATACGAGAGAGGCTTGACCCTCCACACGGACGCCTCAGCCTCACTCGCCGCAACTCGTAACGTTACGTAACGTGCATTGCATGAGCCAACAGCGCCTGGCTGCCATAACATAAGCGGCCAGACAACCCAGCCCCGGCTCTGCCAGACGACCCAGACGAAGAAGAAAGCACACATTTCTTCGATATATGTGTCATGAGATATCACTTTCCTCTTTCTCCGATTCGCTCTCGCTCATGTGTCGGCCTTTCGGCCCAGCTTTCCTGGAGCTTCCTACGGAGGGGGTGGGTGCCCACCCCCCGATCGTTACATCGCGATCGAGCGAACACTGGAACGAAAAGTTCGTGGAAAGCATACGATGCCCGGTGTGTGTGTGTGTGTAAATATTTAACAAACGCTTCAAAACAAACAGTGTGTCCATTTTTCGGGGTCAAGCTTATCGCGAGCTGCTCTGTGGTGTTGTGTCCGTCGAAAGTGGATCAAAACCCACGTTGGTTGAAGCAATGGCGTTCCAAACTTATCAATCCTCCGTTTGTGGCTGTATGTGCGTGTTCATCCCAACATATTTTTCCTATGTGGGCAGGGAACTTCTTCGGAGTTCTTGTTCCCCTTTCTCGCTTGTGGTAACTTTTTTTTTCTCGTCTCGCTTTCTTTGTACGCACCGAGGCGTCCATTGATGGGGTGTACTCGGGAGGAGCATCAGAACGCAGCACTTTTGCTCTTCGCACACAGCCAAACGCGCGCTCGTGGTCCGCAACAAGTTAAACTACTTTTTCGTTCGCCCAGTACCCACTGCTTAAACCCACACCCACGGTTAGCTCATCCCCCTTCGGGGAGGCCGGTTTGGTGTGTGTGTGTGTCTGTGTGTTGTGTTTTTATGCTCCAGCCTTGCTTTTGATCGCATGCGCCTGTACATACTCCACTGGCGTCCGATGACGAGAGAGAGAGAGAGAGACAGAGAGGAATAAGGTTGCCCACATTTCACTTTCTTCCCGCCTGCTTTCTTCTGCCGGGTGTTTTTTTTTGCGTAGACGACCGCCGTGGGACGACGCCACTAACCCAGTAGGCTTGTAGTTGTTTGTTGTTTACTTTAGTTTTCGATTTGCTGCTGCCTTTGTGTTCTGTGTGAGGTGTTGTTAGCAGCCGCCCTGAGCTTTGGGGTGTGTTTTTCGATCTGCCTTCGCAGGCTGTCTTAGACCTCCGAGGGCTTCAGAACTCAAACTTTCGCCGCGCAACTTCCCCCGACGGGGCAGGACCGAGAGTCACCGGTAAAGCATCGCCTCTCAGTGTGTTCTTATCGCCGAAAAGTTGTACGGCCGGGTCCAAGCAACCGTCTGTCCAGTTGTCATCCCATCTAGTGTGCTAGTGTTTTTCGGAACACTGCTCTTCCAAATGGGCACCTAATCGTTCGGTTAGAGTCGAGCCCACACCAGAAACCAATCGCCCATCGAACGGCACGGGGCAAAACTTCCGCATCAGCAGAAAGGGCGTTCGTGTGGTCACCGCCACACCGGTGGGTTGGCCTTCTTGCGCCGCTTTGCGCCCATTTCCATTCTCGAGGCCCATTGCCACGTCCAGCGAGCCTCGCACACTACCGCGTGGCGGGTGCCGGACCAACCGCTCTTCCAAGCAACTACTCCCGGGTGCTTAGTTAGTGGATCCGAAACCGAAATCTGTTACCAGGCGTGGTAGGGTGTAGGAAGGCACGAATCTCGTCTCGTTTTCTCTTTCATTCCCTCCAACACCCGCTCGCATGTGTGCATGCCGTTTTTTCCTTCTGCTTCTTCTTGTGCTTTTTGCCATATCTGCTGCCGTTGGTGGTTCGGAAACGAAACGTACGTATTACGTACGTACGAATTGCCAAACAGCAAAACCAGGCTACGTGTGTGTGACTGCTGTCGCACATTTGGATTATTATTTGCACACGAGACACACCCGCTCGTGTTCTTCCTGCCCCGCCGGGGGTTTCTTGTGGTGCCCTGGTTTGGCTGGCGGTTTGGCGTGTACCACCCGACCGCGTGCTCTCTTGCATTTGGGATATCAATTTAAAGGAAAGGCAATAACTCGGCCGCCAGCTCGCGCCCGGCGTTTTGGAACCGACCGTAGAGTTATGAGAGCTTTTTTGTGTGATGGAGCTTTAAATTTAAATCTCCCTACCCCCTCTTCGATAACGAAAAAAAAAACAACAAACACAACTTGCCATATTGGCACTGTGGCGAGCAAGTTCTGTTGCTGCGTGATCATGGGTTGTTTTGGGCTTTTTTTGTTGTTACTGTTGCGCACAGCGCCTGTCTTATGGTGCACGTTTCTCCCTTGTGTCGGGCGAGAGTCGCGAACACAATCGCCGGTCACGTACCAGTTCGGTGTTTTGCGAGCTAATCTCAAATTTGAACGCACCAGGGAAGAAGGAGCATAAGTTGAGCTGTGATTCCTTCACCCCCACTCCCCCCTCCCAAAAGGCCCCTAAACATGAATGAAATTTGGTCAATTCTGGATCGGCGAGCAGCATAGTATGATGCTAGCATAACTATGCTGAACAAAAACCCGTTTCCGCCGCTCCGATCCGCTTTCATTGATAGAAATGCACCGAACTTGCCGAAGAACTTCAGCCGACGATCAGCTGGTGATTCGATCAGGTTTCGTCGGCACGGGAACCAGGCGTGGGGGCGACACGGAAGGTGGAAGATTCAACATCGAAACCGGTTCCCGAATCTCCAAACATGTTAATAAAGTTTATTCTCTCGTGGCTCTCGGAACTCCCTGTTCCGGATGGCTTGTGGGGGAAGATAGTTGATTGGCTGTAAATTTATCGGACCAACCTTTCCCGCGGGGATGTTGATGTGGTGTGAAACATACGCGGCGGGTTAGGGATGGGAATTTCCGTTCAAGTGGACAACAACAAGGCGCAAGAAGAAGGGTACACGAAATCTCTCCCAAACAACAAAGCCGCCGCACGCGTGCAGCAACTGCGCGCGGAAATAAACGTTCCACATCGTGACGTTACGTGAACTTGAACCTAGCGGTTTACATTCGTGCGTTCGGGGCTGCGAAATACCGCGTGTTGTACACGCGCTCGCGCACGCTCGTGCCCATGATATTTCCGCTTCGCGTGGTATTTTCGCGCGAGTTTGCTATCTTGTGTGAGTTTTGTCACACACAAACACACTGTTGTGTGCGTGTGCTTAGCGGAGGGTAGATCGTTACACTCGTTCGTCCCTAATGCTGCGGGCACCACGCGGTTTCTCGTGTTTTGGGTGGGGAGATCATCGTCGTCATGCGTGACGGCGAGAGAGACCCCTTCTCGGTGCGTGCGTGAGTGTGCACTGCAGACGCACACACCGACACACACACACAAACCGATCGTGTGGTCCAGTCCGGTCCAGCAGCCGCTCCATCGCCGGCATGGCTCATCATGGTCAGCCGGTTTCGATTGTTGTCACCTTGTTGTGTGTTGTGCTTTTTTTTGTTGCTGTTTTGCGCACCTTCTCGCCCTCCTCTCTCCATCTCTCGAACTGAAATGCGACTGACCGGAATCGTCCCTGGCCATGAACGAATAGGGGCAGTGCAAGCGCTTTGTTTCGCGAATTCGCAACCCAAAACGCGAAACTTCCAATCCAGCGACCGGCCGGTTGTCTTCATGTCTCCATGCGAGCTGGCAACGCGCGCTTCTCCGTAGCCGTTCTTAAGAGTGCGCACGGACGGGGGAATCATTCACCTTCGATCGAGCCGCTCGTGTCGCTGACCTGCATCAAGTCCCGGCGTACATAGGAGAGCGAGCACACGATCGCAGGGCAGCCGTTTTCTGTCGCACCCGCGCTCTCCGACACTGTGAGCGGCGTGCGTGCGAAGTTCGTTTTGGTTCCACCGTTCCCCCCAAACGATCCCACCGGTTGGGGTGGTGTCTCTGCCATCCGGGCGATGCGGAAGAGTGATCACCCGTTTTGGAGCACCCGCCGGTCAGCTGCAGCAGCGTGGTGGATGGTGGAGGGATGTGTTGGTTTAAGAGGAGTACATGTTTGGAATTATTTTCCCATCGCCGCCGGGAGCGAATGGGACGGCTCGCGGCCCGAGAAGAACACGCTCATAACGCAGAGATCATCGCACTGTGTGAAATCGAAATGAAAGGAAGCAGCGTGTTTTATCCTCACGCCCCACACGCGGATGCCCCCGCGATCGCGCGGAAGTATGTGAGGCAAAACACCAATACCAACAAAGCATGCGGGTTTTTTTGTGCATGTATGTGTGTGTGCGCTGCTCACGTACTCACCAACGAGCTTCGACGGCAGCTAGTTCTAGCGTCCAGCGATGACGATCGTTCCCCAACAGTCCGTCCATCACATTCGTTCCAGCGATTCGATTTGATTCTTCCGCTCCGGGCCCGACTCTCGGGGTTCTTTCTCTGGCTCTTCGCATATTTCCTTTTTTATGTGGCTAACGACTTTACCATCACTCTGCGCCCCCCTCCATTCCAACAGACCCGGGGAGAGGAACGCGTTCCTTCTCCCCCAGCGTCCCAGCGAAGCGTTGTGAAGATCGAGAATGATCGAGGGTACATTTTGATGGAATACATTCCTCACCATGTTCTCGCTTTCACTCGATCCTCTCCTGGTGGAGAGCAGATGCGTTTTATGTTGTCGCCACCAAGCTGACACTGGATGTCCAATGCCCCAAGACATACAATGACGTCCAAAAGCCCAACGAAAAATGCTCCATACGTTTGAATACATTCCCCTACGCCTTGGTTTTGCAATGCGCTCCTCTACATTCGCTCTCGGGTTCGGTCCGGCATCCGGCGAAGAAAGTGTTCTCAGGCAGAGGTATTTTTTGTTGTTGTTTTGCTTCTTCTCCTCACGGCTCACGGCTCATCATCGTTGAATCAAATTTCCCTTTCGCTGATGTTTTGATCGCGCTTCGTTCTGCTTCTGCCCGGCAGGAGACCGAACACGGAGAGTTAATTATGGACGGAACGAAGAGGAAGTCGATACAGGCTAACACACTCACCCGATCCGATAGAGGCGGCTGAGGCGATAGACACAGAGACACACATATGAACGAACGCCACGGTGGTGCACAAAGGAGACAGCATAAGCCAACCAAAACACAAGAACAGTCTGGCAGAACTACGAAATGTACTTTCCAACGTTGGGAATGGAATATTTTCTATTTTTGGCCATATCTCTCTCTCTCCGTCTCGCGGCGGCCGCTCATGCACATGACCGACTGGTGGAGCGCTGACTTTGGAGGCCTCAGGCCGTACTGTACGCGCTGGCTCGATCTGTTCATTTGCCGTACGATGATAACTTGTGTGATAATTGATGTCAAGTACGCAAGTAGACCGAGCGTATGTTTTGCTTTTTGATATTGCTTACTAGAACTTTGTACTTCGGCGAGGTATTGCACATGCTTGAAATCAAAACAAAAACTCACTCCCCCCCACTAAACATCAATGGAAATCAAACGAAACTCACAACACCAACACAACCATCAGCGCACATCATCGTCCCTCGATGGGAGCAGCAAACGGTATTTTCACGCGTTGCTTTTATCAGGTGAACTTAGCGTAGTTGACGGAAGCCAAAAAAAAAACAAACAAACAAAAAAGAGGAGAACATTTTGAAAGCATATTAAAACTCTCTACCGCAACAGAACAACACCACATTCTAGACGGCGAAAGGAGCAGCGCGTGCTGGGTTGAGGGAGGTGCAGGAGGAGGAGGAGGACACCCCGCCCCCCTCCTGCCCTTCCCCTGGCCGTGGATAACTATTAGGGAATCTCTGGGTGCGTCTTCGGGGCGCGCTCAGGACACGCGAGGGAGCAAAACCGCAAAACACTGAAATGAATCAACATGTAATTCCGATGGTCAATTATATTTACTCTAGTAGCGTTTTAAAACTCCAACATCCGTGGTGGAGCATTCACAGTGAAGAGCGTGTAGGCAGCGAGGTGTAAGAAAACGTCGGAGATCAAACCGAACATGAATTCGACGATCTCCGCAGCACACTATTAGGAAGCGTTGATCGTGATTATCGTGTACTCATTTACTCGATCGCTATCTGCCGCCCCGATCGTTGAAGGTGGTGTGTCTCGGCTAGAAGAAGATGCGCGCCTTCTACTGCGGCAGACGGCAGAATAACTCTCTGTAGCTGTGTCAGAACTTTCGCTAGCGCAACCGGCGTTTTGTAGCACGCCTGCTGTTGTTTCGCCCGTTTGCTCGGCGTTGCACCGGGGGTGTGTCTGGGAGCAAACGGTTTTGCTTAAGATGTGGTTACCGTGGTTACCGTGGCTAGCTAGACCGAACTGAACATCATTCTCTTACACTGATCTAAACCAAAACGAAACACAGAAAAAACAGAATCAAACAGTGATTGACAACAACAACAACAAAAAAATGGACTAGAAAACGAAAACAAAAAAATGGATCAATCAAGTCTCGCGAAATCGCACAATCGATTTTTGGGGGTGAAGATAAATGAGATAAAACATTTTAAACCAAACTAAACCGACGGTGAAGGGTTCGGCGAGTTCGACGCTTCTCTTCGCTCTAACATATACAATCAATCAATAATTCTCTGTAAAATAGTATTGTTAAATTTTAAAAACAAAATCGAAAAATATAAAAGCTGGTAAAATAAAATACATATCTTGTGGATCACTTGTTGAACATTTACATTCATGTTGTTAATAAAAGAAACAGAAGAAAAGAGACGAAAAACAGTGGGAGAAGCAAACCAAACCAAAAAAAAGAAACACACACGTTCGTATGAGAGTGTAGCTTGCAAGTACAGTGTGTAGTGGAACAGTGACATGGGAAAGCATTTTGTTTTATCTCACAGTTGACCATTTTTAAAAAGCCCAACCCGCTCTAGCTGGTAGCCAGAGATGTGTGAACGATGATGCGACGTGTGAAAATTGTGTCAAAAGCTTGTGGGATATCGGTTGTTGTTGTTTGAAAGTAATGATTGGTAGCGCAGACGGTCGTTCAGAGGGTGCGTAAGGATGCCGAAGTCTTACTTACAGACAGACAGGCGCAAGCTAACGTAGGCCGGAACGCGTACGGATCGGTTGAAAAGTGTGATTTAAAATTAATGACGTATACCGACGCGATTCCAAACCATGAAACCAAACTCTCGGCTCGTTTAAATTGGAGCCACAATAGGTTGGCGACACTTTTACCACCGAAGCTTTGCACCGATCAGTAGAGTGCTGGTCCCCCCATCTCCTACTAGCATAGCTGGCATAACAATTGGTTCCAGCCTTGAGTTATGTCTTTTCTGGGATGACGTTTTTTTGTTGTTCAATTACCTTTTTAATGTAGAGAGTAGTGATCATTAAGGATCAATTATCAAAAACTACACTTACACACGCACACATGGATGATGCTGCAAAATGAAACTCTTTCTCTTCACACGAAGAAAAAAGCGCAAGACGAACAAAAAGAACAGAAAACCACCTTTTTACGATTGAAAACTAACCCCGCCAATGAACGACTTATTGCACTCGAAGGAGAGAGAGAGAGAGGGAGTATAGTGTACATAGAAACAGTCAGAACAAGAACTAAAAACTAAAAACACACGCACATAAACAAGCTTAAACGAGACAATGTTTTACGAGATGCATTTCAAACGATCCATGTGACTTCCCTTTCTACTTCTTCCAAGCGTGTGGCGATAGTTAATTATCAGCAAAGTAATCTTAAACTCAACCGCCGCCAAATACCACACACTCGTTGGAATGTTTGCCCGGTGTAGCTGGGAGAAGCAAAACCACCATGCAAACATTCCGCATCGCGAAAAAGCATCGTGCAGAACTGCTGCGAACATTCGAAAGGGGTTTTTTGCAACACAACATCAAGATACAGAAACAAATTCGCATTCACGCGGAAAATCGCGCGCAATCAGTAACATCAAACCCACATGTTATACACTGTCATTTAACGGAAATGGATATTTGAATTGATATTGACTATGAATGAATTGTTACGAAATGTATTTACCTAAACAATATTGAAGATTATTGACTAGCACTTCTCGTCTGGGAACAATTTTTTACGAATGGCAGGCAAAATTAATACGCAAAAAACAATGAACTTAAACTACGGCGCGACTAATGTGGGTCGTGGATTATGAGTGAGTGAAACGCAACCCTCCCCCTCAAGTACGACGATCACGCACGCGGGTGTGTGTCATCGTGGTGTTTGCGGACGGGCAAAGCAAATTCGGCATCCACACATTGGGCAGCAACACGTTAGGACGCACTCCGCTCGGGAGGGCCTTCCTTTAGTTTCACGATCACGATCATTTCCTTCCCGGGCCCAGCGTAGCCGCACAAAGTTAGGGAATTTTGTAGGTCTTTCCAAAGCGTTGATCGATGTTTTAGAGAAGGTTACGAGAGATTCGTTCGATTTGTGCTTATTGTGGCAGCTGATAGTAAAATGAAGTCGTCGCCATCCAGTCGTACTCATGAAACAAAACCAAAAAAAAACACGATAAATAAATAATGTTCATGAAGCACACATACACACACACACACTCAAAACACACACACGTGAATGAAATGTTATAGGAACAGTTGTGGGCACATTTTTACTCTCTGAAAATAGACTCACCAACAGGTACGCAATAAAAATAAAAATCATGGTTAATATGTATAGGGGCTGCTAAACTTTCGAATAGACTTTCCCTAGTGTAAGTAAGTCAACATGGTAACCCATAATCAACACTTCAGTATAACTAACGTTTACGCCTTGCGGCGGCCGGTCGCGGGGCAGAGGTGATTGAGGGTGAGGACGGAAAATGGGAATTTTGCAAATGATTTTTCCCAAAGGCTCTGTAGTGGTTTGCCAGCTACCTATCGAATCGCTTTTGAAACAGTGTAGGATGTGTGCTTTTACTAGAGTGAGCATAATGTGGTAACATGCATGCTGGTGGTGGTAAACACAAGGATGTTTAATTAACGTGTAAGATTGGATTCCAATTCCGGTGTTTCTGTGCGTTGTGTTCGTCCTTAGTCGCGGCGCTGGGCTTTGATTTGTCATGCGGGGAACAATTCGCGACGTACAAACAGAGAGCGCATTGGAGGACGGCACATGACGAGCAGGAACAGCGTGCACAGTGGTACGCTCCTTCGATAACTACCGATAAGTGTGTTGCTAAGATAATGAAAATGAACTGTCAATTACTAAGCACAATGCTAGACATTTATCGATGTCATAACAGTGGTGTAGGGAATTAACGTAGGTCCTAATATTAACTATATATATACACATATATATACACAACACACATTATCACCCATTCGATAACCTTCTACAAGCCATGTATTGTGCACAGTGTACTAATCGTTGCCACAGGACAAGAGGAAAAGACTATTTTTTGTACGGTAAAGTTAAACATCCTTCCGCCGTGGGAAGGCGAATGGGTGAAGGGGGAAGAGAGGGAGGGAGAGGGAGGGAGCATAGCAAGATCGGCCCACGAGCCGTATGTATTTTCCTCTGTACTTTTTCCCAAGATCGCAATCCGGTCTACCGTGGATCAATCAATCATCTAACCCGTTCAGAACGGGACGTTCTTCGAAAGAATGGATTTTGTGTTGTCCGTATGGGGGTGGGATTAATGCTTGCATTTTGTTTCTCTCTTCCGAACGTCACCAGCTAAGCGGAGGGGTTTATGATGGTTTTACCTAAAAACATCTACAGCTACTGCTTTTAGCATTACCGCGAAACACATCACAGTGTGCTGTGTCTGTACCAGACACTTCTCGAAACTGTCCTATTCCTTTTCTATTTCGTGTGAAGCATGCAGAACCATGCTACTCCCACGCATGTTTAACGGGGATTTTTCTTTGTATGGAACATTTACGATCAGAAACAAATGGTTACACGCAACGGGACATTATACGTAATCAGATAACACTAATATGATAGCTTCAAGTTTGTCTGCGCAAATAGTAACGCCTGCTACACATCACCATTAGCCTACTATGCATTAGGGGTATAAGTTGCTTCACACAGTTTCCTTACTACACTACGGCTCACACCAACACTCTCACACTCTGTCTCGCAAAAGAGCAAATGAGAAAACAAAAAGGACCAAAACAAAGTTTCTAATATCTGTTCCAACGGGCGCCGCCGCCGCCGCCGGGTAGTTGGGAGAGGCTTCTCCCTGATTTCGGATATTTGTTTTTTTTTTCAAAAACCGAAAAGAAAGCAACAAAAAAAAGAGATAAGACGATGGCACCAAAGGAATTTTACGGCGGGGGGAGGTGCCTAGTGTTGAATTGAATTTACGTAGTGAAAAATGTTGTCGTAGGGAATTATAAACAGAAAATAACTTGAAACAGGAAAAACACACAACACAACGACCAGCGAGTCTGGCCAGCAGGATAGCCTCTTTAAGATAGGGCATTTCAATATGAAACACTTACAAGTCACACACACACACATACACACACAGAGACACGGGAATGACAACGATCGTGAAGGTGGATGGGCGGGCGGAGTTGGTCGTGAAAAACTCTTTCAAATCAAGAATAATCATCAACTGCAACAATAATAAGTAAACTATAAACGATAAACTAAATCAATAAAAAAAACGTCGTATAAGAAAATCAACACTGTTACTTGATCTTTTTACACCATCTCGGAATGTTTGAAGGTTTTTAGTGGTTAAAAGCTCTTAGTAATTGTAGTGACGAGTGTGTGCATAGATGATAAATGTGAACCCAGAACACTTGAGCGCTGATGAATGTTAACGGAGTTTACCATAAGGAACGGTGGGTTTGTGCCATGGGGACGGTGATGATGAGAATGACAATGCCGATGGTGATGATGATGATGATGATGGTGGTGATGGTAGCAGGCAGCGGAGGGACATTCTAAACTATACCAGAAAAGGATTGGCGAGGGAGGACGACGCGAACTGGGAGGGGTGAAACTGATTGTGCTGTACTATGGGAATCAATTATTTACCACATGCAACTACTGCAACTGTAAAGGATCAAATGGTTGTGGCAGGCGAAGGAGGGACGGTAATAGTATTTGGAGCTATGCGAACTACGTGTGCGAACTGCAAAGGACACAAAACAAATGAAAAATCAACCGACACCGCGCAATCGGAAGCAGGAAATTCGCACGAACGAACGAGAAAGAGAAACAAACCGCGAAAAAAAAATGTTACAAATCTTTTTATACTGTTGACTATTTTCTGTGAGCTCTCGCAATCGCTAAACAATCAGCAGTGTAGAGGGGGGGTGGGGGGAGATGGTGGAAGGACGTTGATAACGATTGATCGTTGACCGTGGAAGGAAAAACTAAAGAAACCCGTAACTCCAAAAGCAAGCATTTGGATGAATATTATTGGCGACGGTGGGCGCGCCAATTGCGGAGGCGATCGTCTGCCCAGAGGCACTGTGTTACTCGGTATATCCTTTCTTTCTGTTGTGTAACAGTAACGCACCCAAACAAGCTAGCAGCAGCAGCAGCGGCAGCAGTCCAAAAACTGTGTGATAAAAAGGGAATGATGTTCCTGGAATGGGGAGAGGATGAAAACGAAACAAAACGGAAAACTAGATCGGCCGCCGCACCGCGATCTTACGCGTGGTGAAACGTCAAACCCCCCTTCTGTTACGCTCAGTAGTGTGGAGCTTTTGGGAAGCACCAAAAAGGAAATCAGAAGTAACGCATGTGGCTATACAGTTGCTCACTATCTTTGTTGAACGTTGAGCGCAATTTACTTATGAAATCTTCTCGTTGCTTTCCATCTGTAAAGACGAGTCGACGGTGGAATTATCTGAAGAAAAGGATTTGGTTCTAACGAAGGAAAGTAAAGCTGCACGGTTCATAGTTTGTTGGACCGGGGTTCAGCGCTGATATCTTGCATTTATTTATTATTTAACGAACTGTACTCTGATACTCTGATTAGTTTATCTGAAGCCTTGGACATGAGATTGGACATTGCGTTAGCTTCCACTTTCTTCATTTCCCCCTGCTCAACAGTGAGATATATTTAAACGCGAAATGGTTTCAATCGTCCTTAGCTAGACTGCCCTCTGTCCTATGGTACTGCAAAGAGCAGAAGAAGAAGAAGAAGAAACGCACAGAACAGAAAACAATGTAAGTCGAATGGTTGTGTACTGACAAGGGAAGCCACGTAGAGATCGCAAAAGACAAGGCCGTGCGCCCTTAATGGGTGACGCAAGCATGACTTAATCGGAAAAGGATAACGAGGGGATGGAACCGAGAACGGACTAACACTAAGCCCGACGCACTAGTGTGCACTATTCTTACTGTGTGAGTCCGTTTTTTGTGCGTTGTTAAAGGAAGGAAGAGGTGATCGAGGGACTGCAGCATCATGTAATGCCGTAGTATGGCGAAGGCGGTACGGAATGCTGTTTCGATCGGACGGTAACAGTGTGAGTGCAGGAACGCAGTATCCTCTTCCTTTGGCAAACTGGCGCATAATGGCATAGGTTTAATGTGTGTTAGTGTGTACAGTGAAGGGTTCACTCGGTGGTTTGTCGTAAGCGCCCTCCCGGGGCATGCTCTATGCCCTTCCCACGGATGGGGCCGCGACACGGATCAACCGGTGGATCCTTTTCCCATTGTTCTTTAATCGTTCGATAAGATTAGTTAAGATTGAACCCGGCCGGATGTTGCCCAGCCGTGTCGCGATCTGTTTCAACATTATGGATAACACATGGCTTATATTACTATTTGTGACTGATTATTGAAATATTATATAAGATATGTTTACCTATCGACTACACTACATTCTTGATACGCAAAGGTATTGTTTTTTACCCCGTTTTTTACGTGAACTGTTTAATCATTGGAGTTTTTCATTTGTACCTCGGCATACTATTGTGTTTTGTATTTATTTATGAACCGCTCAGGTGGGGCACCGGGAACCGTCCCCGGGTTCCGGTTTCCCATGCTGACGCAAGTGTTAGTAGCGAGTGCAAAGTGCTGTAACGATTGATACTTAAGATGCTATTTACCACTATGTCATTTGCTGTGGCAAACCACCAGATCAGTCTGAATGAAGATCGCACCGTAAACGATCCTCGAACTCACGCGAGCTAGTCATGTTCTTTTGAAAAAGGAAATCTGTGGTTTGTTGAGCGGTAGTTTTTAACCAACAAGTAGAATCCTTACGGACGACGTGTTAAAACAAAAAGCAAAGCGCATTCTCGAGTAGCAAATATTACCCGCACGCCGCCTCCCAGTACGAGGAACGGGGCGGAGATTGCACTTATTTAATTTTGACTCACTTCGACGTATCATTATTGTTATGTTTTAAAAGTTTCCCCGAGGCAGAAGGGACACGGAAAAGAGTGTGGGACTGGGCCACAGAAGGAGTGCGAGTATTTGCGGCTGCAAAATCATTTGTGAAGAAAAACTGAAAAAAAACAAAACATCTTAGAATGCGCATAGATAAGGACTCCTCTTGAAAGGGTAACTTTGCATCCTACAGCAATCAGTGATCGGGTGGGTGTATATGTGTGTATTTCCAAGCTCAGAGAAAAGTGTACTATCTCTTCTGCATGCAATACTTCTTCAAACAGCACAAGTGGTCGAACAGAAACGAAAGACATGAAAATAAAGAAGGAAGAGAACGTGCAGCGAAGTAAGCATTCGAGGGGAAAACCGATTCATTTTTGTATTGAAACTATTATCTACCTACTAAACGGGATGCAAGGGTTATCCTTTTTTACATAGTAACGTATGCATTATTTGTATTACCCTGTATGACAATTTCACAAATAAATAATTTATTCTTAAGCTGTCTGGTTTTTTTTCTTCTCCACAAGCACTATCCGAAACAAAGCAATAGCGTAATTCTGTAGTTCAAAGAAAAATAGGTAAGAATTCAATAAGCTTAAATGTTTCAATGTTATAAATTATATGTTATTATTTAAATTTATATGTTATGTATTATAAAAAATTGTAATAAATTTCAATCCTTTGTTTTTATTGTGTTCGTTAGAGGCTCCCTTAAAATTCTTAAGTCAATAATACATTAAATAGTCTCTTAATGTGTTTTGTTTTGCATTAACCACTGTTGTCACGGAAAGAAACATAAAAATAACGGAATTGAAGGAGTCTGTTCAGTCTCCAAGGCCGAAGTTTTCGTTGTTGAAGCGAGGGATCCACTCCCGACATTATTGGGCATACATAATACAATAACTCAATGGTGAATGTGTCATTGCAGTTCAGTAACTACATGTCTCAACTTGATTTATGGCGTTTTTAAACTCCTTTAAATCGAGCGCCATTATCATCTTCGGACCTAATATTATCCATTTCATATAGGCACACGCAACTACATATATCGAAATATGGAAAGGCCTTTTTAAATGACTATTTTTGACAGTTACTGCATTTTCAACATATTTTTTCTCCCATTGCTCTCGCATTAATCACCATCAGCTAGTTTGAGCTGCGTTTTCTGTGAGTGCTTGAATGTTTTGAGCTGCCAACATCTCAAATTGCTGTGTAAAACCCTGTGTTGAATCATAATGGTTTTGATCAGTTTTTACCTAGGACATAAGCAAATGATCGCTTGTACAGATTCAGGTGAAACCAATCTTCAATTGTGATTTCATCCTATCACATCTGATAAACGAACGCGATGGTTACCTCTTAAAATGAAAAAGGACATGAAAACAAACTCAAATAAATTGGAGCGACTCAAGCATTTTGGTTCTTGTCCACTGTACGAAACAGAAAAAACGTCATAGCCTAGCCTCATGGCGACGTGATTAACCATTCAAAAAACCCCCCACTCTGCTAACTCCCCGAAGCCATACGAAGGAATCAATTGAATTCATCAATGAGGTGATGAAATTGGGCGGAAAAGAAAGCCGTGCCGTGGAATGTTCCTGGCAGCATCGTGACCGATGAGCGAGCCTCCCAACGCTCATTACCCCTCACTGCCAGCAGCGTTGAGGCAGGGTTGAGCTAAATTTTGGCTGCATTGCAGGTGCTGCCTCGGGTTGCATCTAACCTCACGTGCCGCTCCCCTGCCACTACCGAACGCCATTAGAAAAGCGAAAGGGGAGAACAGCACCACTGGCACACAGAGAATGGAAGGCAACATCGTAATCGAAACATAGAAAAGCGATGGTAAAACAAAACGCCGCGCTGCGCTGTTACTGTTACCGCCTGTTAATGCTCAATGTTGCGTATATGTATGTGCGCAGTGTGTGAAACCTGTGTGTTTGATCAGTCGATCGAGTGGGTGTGTGTGGGTGGGTGGGTGAGTTAGCTTGGAGTCGCGGTGGTTGGTGCGCCCGCGGTTGGTTGATTACGCTTGCATTACGAAATTTGCACCGAAATGGATTACCGGTTTCTCGGATGACGGAGTGGCGGGGAGCGGTTTGGTTGCGGGCAGGGCAGGGGAAGCAGAAGAGAATTCACGCGGCGCCGTTGAGCTGGAAAACAGGAGCGGAGGAGGCGGCCGATTGAGGCGATTTTCCGATACGGCGGAATGCGAATCAATCGGGCCCGAAAACTGTGACACACATGCACGCACGCCCCCACGAACACGGCACGGCGATCGAAATTGAAGGTTTTTCGGTTTGGCTGTTTGTACCGTTCCACCAAGGGGTTCGATCGATCGGTTTTCTTTCCCCCCCCCCCCCCCCCCATCCCCCTCTCCGTGGACGCACGTGATGATCGTGCCGCTAATTCGTACTTTGTGAGGTATTAATTTTTCGGAACACGTTCCCTTTTCGCCGCCGTGCACACTCGACACATTCGCGCGTTGGCTTTCCAAAAAGGTTCGGTGGTGGACCTTGGCTGCGTTTACTGTGGGTGGGTTTGGGTGGGTGTTACGGGTGCGATGGCGGAAGTTGCGCACTGTGCGCCGCGCCCTCTACCGCCTTTTGCGCGTGAACGGGTGATGAGCGAGCACCAAACCAGAAGGCTCCGATATCATCCGAAATTTGTGTTCAAAAAGGTGTCATATTCCATACAGTTGCTGTACAGTACAACACTGTTTAACAGGAGGCTTTTAAAGCGGGTTAACCGTGCTGCATATTTGGTCACCATGGTTACTACTGCGGAAGTGTTCAATTTAAAATTGACACTTTTTAACTCTTAAACCACAAGGAAAAACTATTAATTTGTTTAGATTTGGGACATAGACTAGGATTGCGGATTCATTTTCATTCATCCGCTTACAATCAATATAACAAATATATATGGCTAGAAAATTGTCTTCCATTTTTATGTGTATCATGCTTCAATACCTGAGCTGATGAGTATAAATAAATATAATCTCCTTTTTCAGGCAATACTATAACAACTTTTATTTGGAACAAGTTGTTAGAATGAGGTTCTCTAAACTTGTCTATATTAATCCAAAGTTCACCTCGTTTATACAGGAAGTAGAAAAAAGATATTTATGTAAGACAGCTTGCAAAGTTTTCTCCGTTTGGTTTATGAAAGTTATTATGAAGTTGATCATCACTGCATATAATTTATTTACGTCGTCTATCATCCATTCTTTTACAGTGGGATATACTTACTTTAGTCTGTAATGTTAATTCTTTTAAAATGCACAATCATTCTTCAAATCGTTGAACCTTTTCTTTCAATGTTCGTTTCCCAGCATGGCCTCCTTTGTCTGTTCTGCAAAGTGTCAGTTCTAAAGCTTACTATGGCGATATTGAATTGGGTTCCAGTTCAATCTTTGAGGTGGACGTAGTAAACATTGAAAGAATTGACCGCGAGTTGTGTTTGGTTTATTTCAAAAACACCTCTTTTATTCCTTGTCCGTGCTAAAAGTTTTTCGTATCCTAAACCGTTTGTTCACTCTATGCACTACCATATTTGACTGGTATCGGAGGCATTCTAGAAATATCCGAATATCCGAGTGCGCCAGTGTCCCATAGAGTCTGTGCACAACCGGCGTTCTACTGTACTGGTTTAATCAACGACTGCACGCTCAACCTCACCTGGCGCTGTTGACTCTGCGGATGAAGCATTACGAAGTTTGCGTTTTGCGGTCGATTACGATTGTTTGCCCGGCTATCTGTTTATTTATTTGCAACCCTATCGGCAGCCGTCCCAACCGTGTTCGAGGTGCTAATATGCACAAAAAGAACGAGGAAGTATGGAGAGGAGAAAGAAAAATTAGAGCAACCGCACACTGAGTGCGCGGTGGAACGTAATAGAGCTCCGCAGCCTACTAGATAGCCTTATTTTGGTCTTTGATCTATGCTTTCTGCATTCTTAAGCTATTCGGCCAGCTACCCGTGGGAGGGAGTCCAGTGTCGAAGTCACCACGGGCGCCGTTGGTCGGTTGGTTTCCAGCATTGTGTAATGGGCGGTATCGCCGCGCAATCGCGCCTCCCGCGTACGCGCAACGTGCGCAGTGCAGTGACGTGCGCACGGTGGTGGCGTTATGTTTTGTTCCTTTCGCATTTCGCTGAGCATGACCGACACCCGGGGGAGGTGTCGTTTGTCCTCCTGCCGATGGACAGGCGGCGTGGATGTGTTTTTTCGTAAACTAAGCAAGTACCGCGGGGTGCACCCGTTTGTGTATCTATGTTTATGGTGCAGCTATGGAGCACACGCGATAAGAAACCGTTTCCTTGCGGTTTTACATGCGTACGGTCGAATGGTCATACGGTGTGTACGGTCGAATGTTTGAAGAGAGCGGAAAAAACAATGCCTAAACTACGTAAGTGTGTTTGTACGGAGTGTTTGTTGTTAGTTGTTTTAAAAGAGCGCACTAGAAATGGGTTTATCAGTGTAGCATTTACACTACAGAGACACACCGCCCGAGTACTGCTGATATCTGGGATTATCTCCGCAGTGTGTCGATCGTTGAGTTGCAATAACGAAATCCCTGCAGGTTTTGAAATTTCAACACCTCATTCTCCCGGCCGCTGATAAAGTTTCAATGCGGTTCGCGGTAACCTGATCGGTAGCAAGAATCCGCCGGGTTGTGTTTCGCGGGGTTCTACGTAAAGGGGGAGAAAAAAACAGCGAAAGTAATTAAATTCCCTTTGTTCGCCAAAAGCTTTTGCCCCGCTCACGTACGGGTGCGAACGACGCTCGCCTGAAAACGTGCTAACATGCTCGATACGCAACGAAAGGGAAGGAACTTTATGCTCGTGAAGCACCGTGTAGCATAGGCGCCGGTGTGGAGAGCGCGCGAAACGGCGGCAGCGCGAGATCGTACGTAAGTGGAGTGAGTGCCTGCCACACGAGAGACCTTGATCTTCAACCGATCGGGCCGCAAGTCTCTCGGGCTTAAAGAAGGTAAGGCCTTTTGCCAAGATTTGCCAGCCCATCGCGAGCGAGTTGGTGGGGAGGAGGACCGCGGGCATTGAACCGCGAAACATGCGAAGCGAGAAAAAGCGTCGTATGGCAGAAGAACCCGCCACAGCCACACACATACACACAGGCGCGCGCGCGAGAAGCGAATCCGGAGAAGCTAAACTGGACAAGTACCTTCCGAACCGGCGCATGGATTAGCATGGATGGGAACTAAACGCGCGAGACAAGACATTCTAGCCGCTTGATGTATGTGTGCCCGAGCGGAAGTTGTCCGAACAAAATGATCTGAGGCACGTACACACCGCCGGCTTGGAAGAGACGGCACAGGCAAGAGAAGGTGATAGGTTTGCGGTGGTGGTGGTACATTGAGATGAACCGAGGCAGGTGTGCTGGCAGGGGGGTGCAGGTGAGAGGTGAGTCACGGATTTCCGTTCCGTGAAGCGTATAGAGGCCATCGAACTAGCAGAGACGTCAAGAACTCGATCGGCAGAAGGGCCCCTAGGGAGGGAGTGTGTTGCCACTTGCCTAGAGAGACGATCGTCGATCGGTGGTGGTTCGATTGATTAATTTGCAGCACACATTCCGAGTGGATTCCTGTTCGTATGTAGTGTCCTTAGAAGATACTAGAAAACGGAGAAGAGCATAATCACATAATAGTCGGAACGCACTGGTTCGTAGAGCCTCACCACAGGATCTCGCCCAGTCACCGTACGCGGTACGATCGCTCCTCAACACTCAACGACCCAGGGCAGGATATCACAGACAGGAAACCACATTTAGCCACGGGGATGATGCCGCCGCCGACTATTTCGCAGACAATCGACTTCCTCCGTTTCGGAATTTTGGAGGTTAATGTCAGTTCAAGGTTTCAGTCCGTTTTCGGCGTGCTAGAGTTTCATTTTGCGTGAAGCCAGCCTGTTGGTGGGCTGAGCTGGGGGAGGCAGCACCACCCTCCCCAGCGGTGGAGGTGTTGGTGGCGCTACCTGTGTTGGAAACCGCAATTAGGCGTGTGGAATGGTTAGGCGCTCGCAGCAGACGTTGGAGCAGGGTCGTCCGCGTTACTGTCTGTACCGGGTGGAGATGTTTAGTATGCGGCACCCGGCGCCTCTGCGCTCCTGTGCCATGACACAAGTCTGCTGGCCAGGCATTGCATTATCATGGTCACACGCGGTATCAACGCACGCGTGTTGGGCTAGGTGTTTGCTTTCGGTTTCATGCTGGTCGTACCCGGTGATGGCACGTTTTCCCTACCTATGGGTGTTGCGGGAACGTTGGCCGTTTGATTCTAGGCGGTTTCGGGTGAGTGTTGAACTTTGTTTTGTGCAACACGTTTTAATGTGTTATGTATTTCGTGACATCATTGCTTTAGTTGGTTGGTTTTATGCGTGCCTTTTGCTGTCCAAATTAGTTATTACGCTATGGTAATGTTTGGCAGCGTTTCTTGGTGAACTGGCTCCCCAAGGTGTTGTGATCATTTATTGCACACATAAATTGTGTGTAATTTGTGGTTCATACTGATTGCTTTATCGTTATTTATGTAGTTCAATCGTTTAGAGTTCTATTTTTGAACATAACTTTATGAAATGGGGATGTAGGTTCCGTGGTTTATGATACAAATTTAATGCAGGATTGCAATTGCATATATTTTTTATATTTAATTCCCGAAACTTGTAGCTGGATAGTCAGTCCTGTCAGTACGGAAGAGCACTACAGATTGGTTTTTCCGATCCGGTAATGTGAAGACCAACCAACGTTGCCAAAAAAATGAAAAAAAAATCAGGATCCAATATGCAGTCGGACTCTCGACTGCTGAACGATAAGTTTAGGTTTTAGATTAATCACGTTGAAAACTAGCGGTCTTTTGGCACGTTCTCAGCTTACTCAACTCGGTACTTATTCTTACGAATCAGTGGTTAGAAAGTGAAACGTTAGATAGTGGCAGGATTGACAATAAATGCTAGCAACTCGCTTTCAACACCAAGATCGCTTCGTTCTGTTTTCTTCAGCTGATCATCGCCGAACACGCTTTGTACATGCTGATCTGACGATGTATGTCTTCTTCATGTTTACGATGGATGTGATTTCAACCTGACTCGAACTTCGTTTGGCGTTCGAAGATCAACTAACTATTGTGCTAACTATTGCTAGTTTGTTATTACAAAGTTAGAAATTTAATTTTTCGTTAGTTATGAAGTTTGATTGACTCTTCTCTTCTTCTGGAGTATACCAATATACCAATCTTCAACAGCACTACATCTCATTTTCAACATTCATTTCCTTGTCTGTTCAAAGGCTTTGAAAATTATGAAGACCTATCATAATCTGAAACTTTAACCCAGTTTTGAACACAATGCTTGCCCTTTGCATTAGTTACATCCTATGAGAGAAATTTCCACGAAAGAAGAACACAACAAAACAGCTAGTTCCAACTTACGATCACCTTTTTCCGGGTGTTCCAAAGTTGCCAATTTAACCATGAACAAGCCGACAACGTAACCCGAAGGACAGGCAAACCATTTTTTGAATGTAGCCCAAAGCGCGGTCCAAACTACCGCAAAGCCTTCGAACCGGCGAAGGTTGCGCCATCGGTCTGTTCTGTGCGCGCACATGTGTGTCAACCGAGGATCAAGTTCCACCGACGAGTACGCGAATGTGACAGTTGTTGCGATTTTTGGAATCACCCACCTAGCCATTCGCCGTCCGACATCCTGCGAACGGAAGGTCGCCCGGTCCGGTTACCGGCGACTTCATTCGGTCAATGGAACTCCGCTTGGCGCGAATTCCACCGCCTAGTGGCGGCAGACGCGGCCGCTTCTAGGAACGTCCGGGAAGTCCATGAAACTGAACGCGCATGCTTGGAAGCACAAACAAACGTTCAGCGCACGGAAGAACACAAGCGAAATTAACGCTAATACACCTTTGCGGGCGGCCGGGGCCCGATCAGTGTTCGATCGTGTGCGATTCGCCGCTCGGTCAGCGAATTCGCGTAGAGCCGATGGACTAACCGGTCCAGTTGTGTTTGCCTCCCCGCGGTCTATGGACCGGGCGCGATGACGATGACGGGTGATGGCTCTTGATGGTTGATCTTGATCTTCAGTCCCCGGGTGTATGTCAATGAACGCAACATTCACGCGAATTCGATGCCACGGTCGAAGGTAATCGCGATCGAAATGAGGAACGCACACACCTACCCTGTTGGGGGCAGCAGGCGAAGGGTGAGGCAGCAGTTTTTCGGCCGTAACGCACGGCTGGGAAACTTTTGGCAGTATGGCTTACGATCGCTGCTACAAGCGGATTCGCGGCGGTTGTTTCATTTACATTTACTTTGGCCGGCCAGTCATTTACATACTATCTAATGTTCTATTTCCTATTTTGCCTTTTTTTCTTTCGTTTTCGGGTTCTCGTTTCTTCGCCGGCGATGATGGACCACTATGCGGATGGAGCAGAAAAGTGAGGCTCATCATCAGCGCTCCCTGGAGGCATTCGCAAGCTATTTCATCAGCTTCATCCACTCGCAGACGGAAGAGTAAGTATAGAACAGTATATCTCCCATGCGGTTGGTAGTGCGCAATTGTCTCTATTACCACTGTCTCTATCAATATTTGCTAGAAGTTAACAATTCTATCGTTCGCGGATGTAACGTAAGCACTACCGGCATTTAGCACTTGAAAATGTCATAACTCAGCACGATCGAGTACCCGCGTATGTAAATTACTAATTATTTTCATTCATGAGTCAACCCTACTCCACACGGGTGGAGAATGCATCAATGCCATCGCACTCGGTGTCGCGCAACGTTGGGTGTGTGTAAAAATGAAAGTTCTTTGGCCTCTGCGCGATTTGTGCGTTCTCTTTTCCGTCCGCTCGAACCTGCAGAAGTCTGCCCGAACTTGAACTTGACTGATCACACCGGATCCACGATGTGAGGAGTTTCCCCCCGGTGCGCGGGCCTAAATTCACGCTCACATCTCGGGGACCCCGACCCGTGCTGTTGCCTCTGGGCGGAAAGGCAACTCACACATACACAATGGTGCATTAGTCGCTCCGGTGCTTGCAACAGCCTCTTGCCCCCCCAATCCCGCGGATGCTTCGCGCGAGTCGTGTGACGCGAATGGTCCGTGGTAGGAGGCTTTCGCTGTGACCCTGACCATGATGAGGCAGGCAGCACAGCGCACGTTTAACCCTGAGAGCCGTACGTTCGTCCATCCCGCGCCAGGCTCAGCAGGTCTTTGGCCGCGCCGTGTTACATATTCCGCGCGATTTGGTGCTATTTAGCAGCCATTCGTTAGCCCGCCTTTCCGTTGCGACGGTGACGGTGGGGCCCGGCACAGAACAGAGCGTTGACTTTTTAACTGCTGCCTAATGCTTCCTCGCGGTTACGGTTCGCGTCGGCCAAGTCTTTTGTTCTACATCCCCCCTCGTGCACATGCATGAGCCCGCCGAGAGGGAGATTTTCACGCTCCGTTCATTCGCTCGGTTTTCGATGGGAGATTGGGTCGTTCTTTTTTGTATTCATTGTTTTATCTCTTTAATGTTTTATTTCTGCAGTGCTACATCGTTTAACCAGCCGCATAAAGAAATGCGAGGAGCGTCTGGTATTTGGTTTATGTAATGATGTTTCTTAAATGTTGATTTAACAATTTTAGATTCATACTGGATGAAAAGCTTTTCTAACTGTCCTTCTAATACTGATTCTAAGATAGCTATGCATCGTGTGATCGTTTCGATCCCGGAAATGTTTGAAAAGTATACAAGCTGCAAGTTTATAGAAAGCTTACAAAAATCGCCAAAAACTAATATATTTTCAACTTTAACTTAGATTGCAATTTCTCTCCGATACAACACCGAGATACCGAAGTTATAGTTTTTTATGAATCATGAATACTGGAAACTACTTACACAGATATACACTACTTACACTACTTACACAGATATACACCACTAAGTATGATACGATCCTAATTCAAATAAAAACGTCAAATTATTCGATTGTATTGCAAGGGTGCAAGTGATTAATTACATACTTTAAAAGTACTCTTTAATGTTTCATATTGAAATGCTACCAATTTCTTGTATGTAAAAAAAATCGTGAATTCTATTCAAACTTTTCTTCCAATAATCCGGACACTATTGCAGTAATACTACTTTAGATACAAATTTTTGTTAATTTTTTCTGTATTGTATTATCTTCTGAAATGAGTTATATGGTATCGGGTCATTTGTTAGTTCCACAAAAAAAAACTTTCTAGAATAGAATCCATCCGCTTCTTTCTTCTTTACTCACTCCATAGTTATATTGAGCTTCCTATAATATAGCTTCGTTTTAGTCCAAAATAGTCACTGTTTTTACAAAAGTATTACATAAAAATACTATAACGAGAGGGCAAAATTTCATCAATTTGTAAATTCGAGCTTTTAATTTACATCGTTCAACATTCTCACTAACATAAAAACTAAATAAATAAATATTGAAATTTTCGAAGTCGCGTTTCTTCGCGGATGGATAACAGCTTGGTATGGAAATTTCCGCCCAAGCTGTTAACTTTGTAACATATAAAAGTTAACATCTTATCCATCCGTTTAGGACACCTCACCTTATTCTCGTAATGTCTTGATTCGCCAGTAGATTCATGAATGTGATGAATGCATTAAATCATGAATCTCTAAAGTAGTATAGTGACTCATTAATCTCCAAATTTGAGGCTCAGAACCATTCTTTCAACTATATTGCACAATTATTATTATATTTAGACACAACACTCTTTGAAACTAGAGATCCATTTTTGACAGGAACGAAGGTTTTCTACGAATTTCTAATCATTACAGTATTACCTTACGTGCACGAACAATCTAACTAAGAACGTGCACGAAACTAAGAACAATTATAAAAGCTTAGTCATTGAACGGAGAACATTGAAACATCTCAGAGCAGTTCAAACTCCCCGTACCCAATTATCCAATGAACGAAAGACGAAAAAAAACTTCATCTAGGCCTCAGCAGGAAACGACGTTCATTCCACATGTCGTTCGAACGTTCGTTTTCATTTGCCGCGATCGAGCATCAGGGTGCGCTCGGGCGCGCGCGCGAAAGCCACAGGCCGCGGTCGGTGGCACATGCAAAGCAGAACCACATCTCCCCGACCCGACCGGATCGATCGATAACGAGGATAAAAAGCTGATCTTGCTTATAATGCGGACCATCATCGGTCTTCGCGCGTTCTCCGTTCAACGACTTCGAAGCTTTGAGAGCGCGAGAGCGCGCGCGCGCGTGCGGGTCGCAGTTGGTGGCCATGTGGGTTTGGACAAGGGTGTGAGAAAAAGCCACGGCGAACGAGAGAACCAACGATAATGAAGGCAGTGCTGGTGGGAATGCGTGTCCCGCTCCCTCCTCCGATCTCTGTATTGCGCTCTCGATGGGACCTGACGCCGGGGGGACGTTAGCGGAAGTTGACAGGCGAGTAGTAGCAGCGCGAATATGTGGTGATGGCCATGATGGGCAAAGCGGACACGATGAACAGACGGACGGGTGGACGGACCGGGCCACCCTGTCATATGCTGAAGAGCTTTTTTGCTCGACCTTGAACTTTCTTGGAGCGGCGCGCTGGTGCGCGAACCATTTCTATTTTAAGCCACATGATTAACCGTAGAACAAGAAGAGCTTCGTTTTCTTCGAGCAAATAGAAAGAGCTGTGCCTGCGGAGGCGCACCAATAATAAAACTAGGCACACACACACACACAGGTACTACAACATAACCAAACTAGCAATAACATTTTCACCTGCGCCGGCCATCGAGCAACACTCACGGCGATGATGTGTGTGGCGTCGATCGGTTGCGGAAGCGCCTTTTTGCCTGAGTGGCTAGCGCTTCGGCTTTAATTGCACGTAAGGCCCGCGAGTGTGCGCGCCCGCGTTGCTTGATGTCATTATCTTTGACCTAATCTTAATGAGTTCGTTATGTTTCTTGTTTCTGGTTTAAATTTTGTTCTTTGTTGTGCGTTTCGCCCGTGAGAATGAACACGTCAATCAGCATACTTTATGATGCGCTACGAATGGTATTCAAATCCGTCCGGGCAGTCCACAACGCGCTCGCTGAGCGAGCTGCTCTACCGTGAAGCTGTTACATAAAGACAGCATTAAGTTTTGTTGCAAAACGCACACGATCCTGCGCTTGGTTTTTCGACGCTTCTGTGACGCGAATAAGAGCAATTAGTCGTAACGCTGCGCAAATCTTTCCAGCTGATAAACCATCAATAACCACTGCTGATAGAATGTAAAAAGCACCCTTATCGTTCCTATCGTTCACACACGATTTTTGCTTGAACATGCTTGCTTAGTGTTTGTTTGAGCATGTTGGAAATAAAGAATATTGAACTCGTTGGTCACTAATTCTTTCGCTCCTAACTTAAAAATATACTAATGATAGACTTGGATGGACCAAGTAAATTGGCAGTTAGATTCACTTCCACTAACCAAACTGGGTTGGTAACATTTGACATTTAGAGAAACTAAAGGAACGTCTTCTACTTTTCATTTGCCTAACGAACGAAGCGCGACCATGCCTGCCGACTCGCGGCTTACTAGACTATGTTTTACCATCATAGCCGGATACTCACTCCTTGCAAGAAAGAGACGATGCAGATGGGATTGTGGTACCGGTTCTGCCGTGTGAAGATCGGCCCCGCTTAACACTACAGCAATGGGCAATTTCTTTTGCATTCTGCAACGATCGAAACCATTGTTTGAGAGATAGCGTGGAATTTATAAAGCTTCGTGTGTGGCCTTGTACGCTGGGCGATTTTCCTTAGAGGCCCGCTACAAACCAATTAGCTCGGTTCGATACCATTCTCCCGAAGGGTTGGACACTCAAAGGCAGTTTATAGTACATGACACTCATTTGATCATCACCCAAACTTTACTCCATGTTAAAGAAAAGTTGTCAAAAGAAACTGCACTAGTACAATGATACATTGTTGCACAAAGATATCCAGAATTCCAATATGGCACATGAAATCTGCCCTTCCTGCCCGAAATCTAGTGTATTTTTCAGCAAAACGTTGAAAACTTGCTTGCAGACCCAATATACACGCTGTAAGCGTTACAGTTCCCATAACAGTTCCCATCCTGCTTAAAAACATCTTACAGCACCAATCGATAAATAAGCTTCCTTGTTCGCCGTGTTAATTGTTCCTTGTTTGATGGTCTAACTTTTTTTTGTCTTCGTCCCACATCTCATTCCAGTTCATCAAAGTATGCGCCACCGAAGTGTGACACGCCGAGAAAGGCATCGGCCAGCAGCGTGTACCAGTCCGATCCGTCCACCGTGCTACGGAAACTGTCAATCAACGACGGCTCCTGTTACCCGACGTCCGGTATCCCAGGCACTACGCCACCGTCCGCTAGTGAAGGTCGCCCGACAAATAGGGCCAGCGAACATGACACCACCGGAACACCACCGGTACATTCGATAGCGGGACAGCAGTCGGACCACCACGGTAGCGGTCCTTCGGGTGGCGATATTCGGACGCTGGAGCTTTTGGCTACCGAAGATGACGACGAACCGAAGGGACCGTCAATCGGTCATTCCACCCCGAAGCGTTGCTCGTCGCTTCAGTCATCGGCCCCGGTCAACGGTCATTCCACGCCCAACAATAGCCAAAATCAAGCCCTTTCGCGCTGCAGAAACGCCGACGACGCGAGCTTCTCCACGCCGCCCCGTGGTGGTGGTGGTGCTACCCGGTACAGCAACATGCTGCTCTCCTTTACTAGCACCCCGTTCGGTGGTGGCCGTGGGAAGACACCGACACACCACGGATCATCGCGTAACGGAAGTCTGGAGGTCTCGCATCCATCGCCAGCGTGTGCGACCGGCGAGGGCAGCGGGATGACCGGCCGGCGCAGCAAAACCAGCTCACCTTGCCTGGGCGACTACTTTGCGGTGCAGCCGGCCAAAGCGCACCGAAATCGACGCTCGCCGTTCACGAGCAGCAACACCAACAACAACACCAACACGAGCGGCAGCGGTAACGATTCTGGTGGCCTAAATTCCTCCAGCACCATCACCCTGAACAGCTCCATGTTTCAGGATAATGACTTTCCGCTGCTGAACGTGACTCCGAACAAGGACCACACGGGCGACGGCGATGATGGGCAAAACGTGAAGCGGCGCGTTTCGCTCACCACCAGGCCGTCCTTCAACGAGTCGCACGATGGTGGCGCGGCGAGCGGCGCAAGGAAAGCAGGCGCCCAGCGAAGACGCATCGCACCGACCACCGTGAGCCGGTCGGTGACGGGACGCCATGATTTCACCTCATCATCGTTTCGCTCGGAAAACAATCTCGCCTCCATCGAATGCCAGGAGGACGCCAGCCGTGATCCGCGGGGAATGTTGCGCCATCTGAAGGACGAGATACGGAACGATTTCCAGGTGGAACAGCAGCAGGCACGCATGCAGCGCATCGTACGGGCCAAACAGTCGCTCCACACGTCTTTCGATCGTGCGGAGGAGGTCGCATCTACGTCCGAGCTGGCGTGGCCGGCAGCTGGCACGAACAACTTGACCAAGCTCGACCAAACAGCACCGCCAGCGGCGGGTGGCGGCGGCGAGGGAACGGCAACCGCAAAGCAGGTGCTGCTAATTGAATTCGATAAAGTCACACAAAAACCCACTATCGACCGGCTGGTGGCCGTCTATGCGCTCCTGATGGATCTCAACCTGGTGCCGAACGCACTGAATGAGCTGGCCTACCTGATCAATCTGGTCAGCACGGAACGACACATCGCTGCGGGACCACAAAAGCAACCGACCGAGCAGCCGCCGACCACATCCGCCGGCGCAGCGGACAGCAGTGCGCCCGTGGCCCACGGCAACATCCTGCGCAACCCGCACAACTGCGTCTACTTCGCAACGGAAGTGCTCTACCGCCAGCGGATGCTGCTGGCGCTGCTCGACAGCACCTCGCTCCGGGTGGTGGTTGAGAACGAGCAGCTGGGCGCGCTGCACCCGACGTTGAACGGCTTCCTGCGGGACATGCTGGCGCAAAAGGTGAAACTTGAAACCGCCGCCATCAACCGGGCGTCGGCCGACGGTGATCTGTCGCTGGCGAACAGCAGCATCACGAACGTGTTCTACCAGCAGGAAAACGATACCAAGGATCACTTTCCTTCCTCCAAGGAGTTCAACGCGTTCAACAAGCAGCGCGACCTGTTTTATGCCACCCTGAGGTACATCTCAATCGTTATGAGTTTTTTAGATTGCCCAATCGCCTATCGGAGGATGGCAAATTAGTATCCCGACATGTGTCCGTTATAGTCTCATTTACGATTAAAATTAATGACACCATCTCTTCAAACAGCCTAGCGTATAACTATCTACCGTTAAAAATTGACGCATTTCGTTTATAGCTAAGATTTTTTTGGGTAGAATCAAGATATCGTAATTTCTGTAATGAAAACGCTCGTAAAATTACCATGAAGTAGTACTGGTGATAGTAGTAGTGAAGAGTCGCAACGATAATAAGCCGTAAGTGGCACGATATTAACGTTTTACTAACCTTCACCTTTTATCTGCCTTGTGAAACTTCCGCCACAGGGTTTGGGAAAGCGAACACCTCAACCCAGCGTGGGAGTTTGAGGAGAAGCTCGGCTCGAAAGTGCGCGCAATGCTGGACATCTTACACCATCCCATCAACATGGCCCATTTGGCTAAACTGTTCAGTGCCCAGCTGATCATATCGTTCAACTTTGATGTGAGTACACGATAGCGGCCTCGGCAGTGATAGGGAGGCGTTTAGCACTGACCAGGTTTCGAATGACATCTCATACGCGCGCAATTTTCTCTGTACCAATTCTCCAGAACTCCGCCAGCGAGCTCCAGATGGCGCTGCCGAACATAGACCTGACGAAGCTCTCGAAGCTCCGGCAGCGGCTGGTGGCGCCGAGCATTTTCTCCACCCAGTACCTCTTCCCCGGCAGTCAGTCGTTTTTCCGCGACTTCATCGTGGCCAGCGAAACCCACCAGATATTCATCGAGCAGCTGAAGGCGGTCCTCGTCCACGAGCTGCTGCAAATGAACGGGTCATCGTACGAAATGTGCAGCATATCCGACGCGCACAGTGGACCCTCCCGGTCGGAGTACGTGGTAAGTTGGTTGCCAGAGGCGGAAAATCAAACGGCGTACTTGCGTGCCCGCGCCGTATGGTGGGAGGAAGGAAGCGAACGGAAGAGACAAGTTCTTTTCCCAATTCGTTTGTACCTAGCGACCGGCGCAACACCCGCGCGCGCGACGATCCGTTCCGTAAAGTATCGGGGGGGGAGTGAATCGGACAAATATTGATAAAACTTTGTTATCATCGCACTGGAGGGGCCGATGTGGGTGTGTGGGTGTGTTTGTGCCGGTGTGATTGCTTCGTGTGCAGCAGAAGAAGCTACCCGGTGTCGGATGATACGAGCGCGTTTTCTGGTGTACAAACAAAATGAATGAATTTGTAAAAGCGCGCAAACAGCTCCGGACATGTTGAATCACGTTGAGCAGAGCACCGAGTGGTACGGCAAATAGCGCGGAATTCGTGCGCACTGTAAAAGTACCCATTAAAATGTTCCCGTCCGGCGTCCTGTCGTCGTGTTTGGTGAAGCGTAATATCATATCAGCCTACTATTTTGATAATGCGCAGTAGTACATTCAAACGGAAGTACATGTATTAATTCTACCGAACCTCGCACGGGGTTCCGGACCCCGTCAGTATAAATCTGTACTCGAATTTCTGGTCACACTCCGGTCCCGCAATGAAGCCGGTCGCCGCCGCCGCCCCAGCGTTCGTCGCTGACAAGCGCCCTGCAATATTATCAAATCATGGAAAACCAACTCCTCTGGCGCGCGTGGTGCGTTCCGTTCGAGCCGGTGTGTGTGTGTGTGCGCGCGTGCACACCGGTCCGTCGCATCAAAAACGGATCGATAATCATCCGCCTGTTGGTTCTCGCACTCGCTCGCTCGATTCAGCGCCTGCTCCCCGTGCCGAGACGTCGCGTAGTTAGCAACCGTAGCGTACTTTGCGGAACTCCTCCCGCATTTGGAAAGGCGGAAATAGAACGCCCGGATTTTACACACACACACACACACAATACCAGCCGTCGCGTTTGCAATTCGCTGAGGGTTGCGTTCCATTTGGAACTGTGTGCTGTCGCCGACCGGCAGCCACTCTGCAGCTTCACAGTTTTCCCCCCTCTCGATTCGCACAGTGGCAATGGCGGTACCACCGGGTACCGACGAGTTCAGTGAACTCGGCCCGCACGAGGTATCTCGCGCACAATAATGGGGATGTTTAATAGTTTTTTTTTTTCTTACAAGCGCAATGTTCTGAATGAGCATTTGGTAATATTTGCTTCATTAAACACGCATATTGTTTAGGGAAAACGTGGAGGAACTATTTATTACTTATGACGCACACTTTTGAGAGGGAAACCCGATGTATCAGCCGATTCGTTTGCGTCGGGGCGTGAGAGACCATGCGTCTCCACCATTTGCTGGCTGAAAGCCTCCAGAACCGATTCCAACGCTTGCTGCGACATAATGCGACGAGATAACTCTCTCGCTACCCTCACGCCGCCTAATTGTCGATAAGCATATACATTTTTTCTCACTCTCTCTCTCTCTCTCTCTCTCTCTCTCTCTCTCTCTCTCTCACTCTCTGCTCGCCCTTCGCAGGTCCGCCCGGAAACAATCGCCACGATGCGTGTGCTGGCCAAATTTATCGGATTCATCATCGCACGCCCATTCCAGTACGAGGGATGCCGGAGCACGATGGTGGAAAATCGTCAAATCGAGCTGCGTAATATGGTGAGCATTTTGTTGGTTCAATTATTTATGACCGCCACCATATCGCCGTGGGAAGTCCGGTGCGTCGGATTATTAGTCGTTTGCTCGGTCGTTCCGTGTCCGTGCAACCCACAGGTGGTGGTGGTGGTCCTGCGGGAATCGGGTCGGGCCTTTGATTCGAGCAGCTCAGCTCGCGCCATTCATGGATCGGTGCGATAAAATCCATCGCCAGCGGGCTGCTCCACCCCGCTGCGGCTTTATGGCCTGCCGCACTCCGCATACAGACACACCTACACACAGCAGCGACGGAGGCGGCCACTCAGCGCGCGACACCGTCTCGGTTCGGAGTGGAGGTGTGCTTGGTTCGGTAGCAGCAGCAGCCGGGATTCGGATGCCACACAGCCGGCCATTCCGTCTGGTACTGTCTGGTAATGGAATTTTCTCAATTTCCTCCCTTTGTCGCAGAAAGGTGAACTCCGAGAGATGCGGCAAGCGACAGACTGCCGTCACTAGCGTCGGTGAGAACGAGAGAAAGCGCGCGAGAGAGAGAGAGACAGGAACAAAGAAAAAAACCCCGTGAGGTGGTAGTGATTGCGGCCTTGCAAGATCCGGGCGTGTGGGAAAACAAAGAAAATGCGTTCGAAGCTACCATGCGCAGAAACTACCATCCCCGATCGTGTATCGGTGTGGGTGTGTATCGGTGCGTCCTGGGTGTGAGCCCGGAGACTGTTGTTCTTGAACGGGAAATTGAGCCTCGAGAAATCCGTCGCTCCTTCCACACCGCGATGGGTGGCACACCCACACACGCACACTCGCTCAATGGCGCTTTCTCTCACGATATCGGTCCTCTCCTGCTGTTCCTGGCGTGGGTCCGGCGTTTTCCGGTGCCGCGCAAAGCGCACGGCTGGAGGAACGCGAAGGTGTGTGCACCCTTATATCCAAGAGGCACTCAACAACAGCAGTTACTGCCGGGACGCCACTGCTGCTGCTTGTTGCGCATAATCGCGTGGTACGTGAGCTTCGGGCTGTATTCGTGGTTCGCCACCGCGCCCCACCACCCACCACCGTCCTGTTTGTTTTGTGGACGGCGTCCTTTGGCGCTTGCCGAGGAGGCGGCAAGTTTCCGCATGTTGCGTGTGTTGTTATTATCCGAGTTCCCTCCGCGTGGTGCGCTTGTATTGGTGATGCCGGCTGCAGAATGGCCGCTCCCTGCCGTGCCAGGGAGCCCTTCGGAGGAACGGATTCATTTTGCCGGTTCAGTTTTTGCCGCACGCGCCCAAACACAACGGTGCCTGCGTGGTGTGGTGTGTCCTGCGGTTCTCTTTGTCTGAGCGATGGGGTGGTTTATATCGTTCACACTTTCTGCACGGTTCGGGGGTAATTCATGGCTACCTTGGAGAGAACCTTGAGATGGAATTTAAATTACAATTTTGTCAGTTTTGCAGTGATCAATTGACAAAGAAAAAATATAGAAAATTACTTGTTCGCATTCGCAGTATTCCATACGCATTTGGTAGACCAAAATGAGGCTTGCTTTGTCCTTATCTGATTAGATGTAGTATAATCAGTATCATGTACAGTCCATAACTTAACTAAACGATCACATTTTTATAGAAAATACAATGAAAAAATGAAAAGATAGTTGAAAATGATGTAGTCAATAACAAAATACGGGTTTCTGTTACTTGTTCACATGTTTATGAATACTAATACTTTTTTGTCGTCACGGTAAAAATAGCTTCATATGACCACTTATGAAAACTAGTTTTCCGTTACAAATAACTGTTTAAAAAATCTTTAAAAAAGCAGATAGTTTATAACCACCCTGAATACTGTAGGCATACTTTAAAATTTTCAGCGTTTTATGTTTAAAATTTTACGTACCTTTAAAAACGCATCTCTGTTCACGCCAACTTTTGGTTTTATACATCTTAAGGGTATTGAAACAGCAATGATTATGACATAGTTTGAAAGATTATCACTAGAACATTATCACACAAAAAAAACTTGGAACCAAAACTTGTGACCAGAAAAAGTCAAACAATCAAAATAAACGAAATTGTGTATTTTAGGCCCAAATGGAAGAGGTAATCAGACGTTTAAAGAATCATTAAAAAATATTCCTGAAGTATTCAAGGCCTTCAATCGCTTTCTGTATTTTTTACAAATTTTAATACTAATGTTTGTAAAAAAAAACTAATTTTTGCAATTGGTCGAATAGCTATGCTACAAAGAGCATTTTTGACATTGACAAACAATAGTAATGTTATTTTTAAAAATGCGAAAAAATCATAAAAAGACGCATTTTGTTGTTAACTAGAACATTGTAGAGCATAATGTTCATCTATCTCTTAATTTTTCGTATAAAAAACATAAAATATTGAAACAACCTGTTCTATAGTTCTGTTAAGAACTGTAGTAAATGTATTGTTACAGCTAATACAGGTAGTTATTCGAAAACTGCTTGAAAGTAGAATGCTCTAATTGCAAAAAGGATACAATTCCACGTACGGAACCGGTAGCAAACTCGTGCCATCGGATGGGGGTGTGTGATCCTCAGCAGCGAGCAACAACCACGTGCCCAAAAACCTTGAATGATTGAGTGAGTGTGCGTTTGCCACCCGGTTTTTCAATCTAACTTTTAATGCACCCTGCTCCCGCGCGCCTCCATACACACACACACACCCAATAAAATGCCGCAGTAAACTATTAACTTTTCGCATCTGTGCTGGCTGCTTTTTTAGGACCTTTGCGGTTGGCACGGCCGCCCCGTGCTCTCCGGAAGCTCTCAAAAGTGCGAGTGTTTGTAAGCCTAAAACTTACACCGCCTCCCGTCCACCAACGTCCCTCCCTCTGGCCGTTTGGCCTCGCGCATTTGGCCCCTTCAAGACGAGTAGATTTGCTGTGACGTCCTTCCATTGTTCGCAAATCCATGCGCCTGTGTCCCGGTGTGTCACGTTGCCGCTGGCATTAAGAGTGGGAGCGTGGTGGCTTGAAAGTTTAACTTCTATAGCGCCACCTTTCGCTGACAGGTGGCAGGAGCTGTGGCGAAGGACACTGTACGGTGAGCGGAGTGAAAAGTGAGAAGCAAGGACACAAATATTTGATCACCGCACGCTAATTGGAAATTCGCGCACCTTCGCCGTTTTTACGTCCGGATGGTGCTTTATTGTTTCGATCGCGAACCGTAGCAGACGGGACAGTTAAATTCGTTTTTTGGAAAGATCCAGCAATGGCTCACTGCCATTCGAGTCTTTCCGTGTGCCCGTACCTCCCCCTGCGGGCTTTGCATAGGTGATCCTTTTTCGGCGATTGAAATTGAAAGGATATTCCCCCATTTGCGGACACATCATTCGGCCCCTTCGGCTCTCTACCGCGTAGCATTTACTCTCGAATTGGATTTTTTGCCCATTCAAAAGACTTTAAGCCGTAGAATGTTCTGCGTGTGCCGTTCCGCGGGAAGAGCGAACGCTGCCAAACGCGCAATAGGGATCTTGGGAGGCTTCACAAGTGATAACAACCGTCGGCATTCGGTGCGAGCGAGATGACGCCCCCACGGGCGAAAACCAGGCTGCCCGAGTGAGAAACACCGACGTGATGGTGTAAGATAGGACAGCAGTTTCCCTTTTTTCGCTCTCTCCTAATTCGTTCATTCCAGGAGCTTCCATCATCCTGACGGATGGCTGGGTTGGGGGTGGAGGAGGAGGAGGGTGAGGTGGACATGTTTGTGTTTGTTTATCGGCGTCAGTGTGTCAGTGGCCGGAAGTGGGAAAAACGGTCGAAGGGGGCCGGGATCGGTTGGCAAAGCGTCGGGCGGGACGATGAAAGCTGTTGCATGTCTTACGAGGACCATTATCGTAAGAAGATACCATTACGGTAATTTTTCCGGGCAGCCGTCGGCAACCGCCCAACGCCCCCTCTCGAGCCACCCCCCCCCCCAACCGTTGCTGCTCGGGTCGGGTCGAGGACGATCTACGCCCAGAGTGCGGCACCCTTTGCCCCGGGGCTTATCATTCTTTGTTTTGTGTAGTCTCGCCGGATGCGCTGTGCCCGGATTCGGATCAACTCCGAGAGTCCTTTGCCGAGGGGGGTTTTCGCTCGCAGCCAGCACGGAACGTTTGCCCGCTGCCGTTGTTGTTGTTGTTGCTATTATTTTTTGATATTATTGTTCCGATTGTGTTGTTCTAAGTTTGATGCTTTCAGCTTCCTGCTTACCTCTTGGTGCTCGTCTTTATAAACATCGGCAAAGTCCGGGCTGATATCGATTGAATGCAGAACATTACGCAGAACATTAGGCGCGTTCGTCGTCAAAATTGATTAAATCCGTATTTAGAGTTTAGATAACGTTTTAAAAAATTCAGGTACAGTAAGCACAACTGTTGCTGTTGCATTTTATGTATTACAATGATAACAAATCCATTGTTAAGGGCTGTCAAATTCATTGATTCATTGTCATTGAAAGCCGCTGATAGTGATATTCAAATAGTTTTTACTATAAAGACTTTTCTTTATCAAGGAATATATCAACAAAACACTTAATTTAACGTTCATTTTCATTTGATCGCTAAGCAGGACTCTCTGAAAGTGATCGTTGAGTGAAATACCCCTTATTTAATTATTTATAATTTTAGGTAATCAGCATTAAAATGCTCAACGTAATTCAATTGGAAAACCAAACGAGTTCTTTCTCACAAAATAAATCGTTAGAACGAATAACAATATTACAGGATTTTTTAACAGTTCCGACAGTTAGAAGAGATCGTCCCACTCAATGTTGAAATTCTTCCAAGTGGTTATAATGTGTAGTTCAAAGATTGGCCTCGAACAAATAGATACAATTGTGTCATTGGAAGTTTTCAACCTGACATGTTAAACACAGTGAGGAAGCCCGGTGTGGGAAATGCCATATCAAGAATGGGTGGAAGGATTTCAACATTGAGTAGGACGAATGTTGAATGGATGGATGAAAAGAATGGATGAAAAATTCTGTAAATTGTACAGGGTGATATTCCTATGATACACTATTAAACAGAGTCGATTGCATCCTCCGGTTGACGGTCTTATAAAATTATATTTGATTTGTCAAGATTCCAGAAAAGTTTCTTCAAATTTTAAACTTCAACCTTCAACCTGGAAGCAACATAAAGAAGCTTTGAGGAGGCATTTTTTCGGTTCACTAGTTTAATACTTGTATGCTTTCCACAGAGAGAACACGTTACTATGTATTTCGTAAAATCTTCCTAAGCATGTGGTGTTTAATACATCGTTATATTTTTACAATATTTTTATTTGTAGTATAACCTAAAAATAATCAGATGACGTTAGAAATGGTTTAAAATCTTTACCCTTCGTTAACAATGCTAAACAATTTTGCATCAACATAAGAACACTTTCGCTCTTTAATCTGAAGTATGTTCTGTTCTAGTTTTGTTTGTGATGTAAAAAGAAACACTTTATTGCCGACCAGTTGCTGTCAGTAGAGATAGTGATTATAAAAATATAAAATTTATTAAGTGCTTGCTTTCCCTTTCCCTTCTTCCAGCTGTTACCTCCGTTCGACGTAAAACCAGTGCTGCTTAGATCTATCGCCGAGCGTAAGCTTCTCATTACCGTTCCATGGCTCGTGCAGTACCTAAGCATGCTAGACGTGGTGACGCTTCGCTTACGCTACTACGAGGAGCTCTTCCGTATGCTGCACGACATCTACAAAGCGACTGCCATGTGCGGATTTGCGGCGCATCGCGATTTGTTCGTCATTCCCACTTCAAAGTTTATCGTTCGGTCCTGTTTGGATTGGTTGTTTGATCAGTCCAATGTGCCGGAGGAATACTACAACTCCATCGAAGCGACCACCGCCATCAGCATCGTCGATACCGTCGCCGATCAAGCAATGGTCGTCGCTAAGCAACCGCATGCTGCCGCAGGGCGAAAATTTAGCGACAAACCCATAGTGTTCAACGCACTGTTGGAATCCGTTCTCAGTGCCGCCTGTCCGTTTTTGGCCGATTTTCGCGTTTCCGTCATGCCGTCGAAGGTGGAAAAAACGGTTTCCCGTTCGGGACGCTACCGGCACATTACGACGCGCTACTCGGGAGCTGTAACGCAGGTTCAAGCTAGTGCTACCGCAAACGAAGCTCCCGCCACGATTGACACTTCGGTGAACGTTTCCACGACGAGCGTCGGCAACAACCTGTCGATAACGGGCCAGGGAAACGTTCAACAGCGCCTAGTGGAAGCTTTTCTGCAATCGCAAAGCCAGTCCATGCGTCGTACGGTGGAGCTCATCCTGGATCGGTCTACCTCGGCCGTGATAAAAGATTTCCAGATGCTGTTTATTCTGCCGCACAAAAAGATTGTCAGCGATCGTATCGCCGGCGCAACGGCGAATACACTGGAGCAGACGACGCGAATAATCCAACAGATTTGTGATGAAGCACTGGACCACATTAACTACACCTGGGAGAGCAACGTGCCAAAAATGCTAAACAAACGAATCACGGTAAGTGCTTCCAGCCCTGGTATCTAGCGTTTGTTATCCTTTTCATACATGACATGATACAATTGCTTTTATTTGTACTCCACAGGAGTCGTTTGATGCATTGCTCCCCACGGAAACCGTTGATTCGGTGCGAATATTGTGCAAAAACATCACGTTGGAAAAGTGCCTTCAGAAAACTAACGAATGGCGACAGTCGTACATCTCTAACACGGGTACGATTCGCAGTCCGCAGGGTAGTTTGTATTTACCAGGAAACTAACGAAAAATGTGTATTTATTATTCTTAGAACTGTTCTGCAAAGATGTGCGAAACGAAGCACAAAGTATCTTCCACAAGTACCAACAGCAGCTGTATAATCCGAGCAAAATCTCAACGATCAATGGCAACCAAACGGATCTGATTATCGAGGAGAATTGTGCCATCATGCCGGCGGGTTTCTATGTAAAGCTGCAACTGTTCGTGCACAAGGCAGCATCCAGCCCGGACCGAGTGACCGCCGACGAACTAACCGATTTATTCGCACAAACTTACGCTTACCTGGATCAGCCGGGCCTCACCACGACACCGATGATGAACCGCATGCTAGCATTTATGTTGCTACAGTTGGTTCTACTGTTAAGTAAGCCCTCACTCACACGCCGTATGGATTATGTTAACTATAATGCATCGGTTTTGTTTTTTTTTTAGTAAAATCGCGCTGTGATTTGAGCGTACCTGAGCATTTTGAGCGTGCGGTTAAAATCTGGAAGCACACAAAATTGGCCCGGTTCTGCCTACCGCCACCACCGGAATCGGAGAACTCACCGACCAACCCATCGTCTCCGTCACACGACCGATCGTTAGTGTATCCTGTCCAGATTGAACAGTACCGTCGCAAACGGATGCAGCAAGGTAGCGTCGGCTTCATATTGTTGGTGTTTGCTGATGTTGACGTCAACTATTCTATATTCTATTCCCACAGATGCAAACTACGTATTTTCTCATTTGGTAAGCAATCGTTTTATTCGCATGCTGGAGGAGAACGCACAACCACAGCCGCACTACGATGTCTACGCGGAGTTCATCACCACCTTGCTAGATGCGGAAATCGTTAGGAAAGATTTGCTGAACGAGCAATTCGTAACGATCTTTAACGAAGAGTGGCCAAAGGTAAGAATGTGTAACTTTAGCAATTCAATTTGTTACTACCATGTTTGTTGCTCGTATGTACTTAAACCTTTCTCCTATGCAACAGCCCACGCTCGATCGCGTTGCGGTCGTCATCAACCGAGTGCTGCAAAAAAGCGGCCAATCCAGGCGCCCCGGGCACAACATCGACGATTCGCACTCAGAAATGTTCATGGAGATGCTCTCCGATTTCGCACGAGACATGACGGATCTTTGATATTTGAACAATGGTTTTTGTAGACTTATTTATAAGACACCGACACCGTACGGGTTGACATTCGGTACATTTCACCTCACCTCGACGAAACTAACATCATTGATTTCATACGACGAACTATTAATAAAGGTTTTAATTTGCTATTTATTGCCTTGGTTTATATCTTTCTTACCGAATTTCAAATGTAAATTCTGATGTTTGATTAACCGATTTTTCGGACTGTTGATTCGGGATGCATGCGTACAAGAATGTTGCAGCAAAGATAATGGCGTGCAAGTTGCGTGCAAGCTACGAACAATGGTCCTGGTTGTAAGGTCATAATGTGCATGGTGTAATAGCGGCCGAGATTGGGAAACTTAACGAATGATATTTGAAAAATAAACCGTTAGCATTTTCAGGTAAAATAAACATGTTGTTTGATGTATTATAGAGTCTTTGAGCCACTGGCTGCTTTCGCTTCTGGGAAAAATAAACATAAGTTTACGCATTTGCTATTTTTAATAATTCTGTTCGTATACGCGACACTTTACAGAATATAATAAAAATATAATATATAATATAAGAATATAATAATCACTAGAATCATCAGAATCCATAAGAATTAAATAATTTTCAATTATTCTGAATAAACTCACATAAAACATTGTTCTTCATTATATTCGTCATGAGTATTGAAAAAGCGTTATTTACATCAAACCGTCAGGATTTCCGCACATTTCTTTCATCAGTCAATTTCACGGTTGAGAAGTCAATAATGTCCGGAAAATCTAATAATTTGGTAACAAACTTTTATGTGCACGTTTAGACAAATAGATTCCCTCGTTATATTTTGTACACAATAATCAGAAAATCAAAAATCACAATGACTCCATCACTAAATGGGACTTTGGCCGGATGGTCAGTCCTGCGTATGAGAGGACGGTTCAGTTGAGATAAAAGAGAATCCCCAACCAATCCCCATAAAACCCCGCAAAGGACCAAAGGACCGCCCCTTATACAACCTATTCAATTGAGTTTCAGTTTCAGTGTCTAACCAAATACCTACCGTAACTTACTAACCAAATAACTAAAGTAGCTAACACTTAAAAGTTTTTGGTAATACTTTTAAATATGATTACATCTATTCCAATCTAATTTATTTATTTATTTATTTTAAAATACTTGTCCACCATTAAGGTTTCATAAGATGTTACAACCCCCGTAGCATTTTGGCGTACAACATGCCCTTAATCGGCCGTTAATCGGAGCCGATTAAGCCGGCCGATTAGAAGCAATTAATCGGCCGAACCGCGCTGTGTCGCAGCAGGCCGGTGCGACATCCCCCT
>KB672869.1:765820-780665 GCA_000349145.1 Anopheles dirus | reverse complement strand
AGGGTACGGAGAGCCTAAGTATCCTACGAGAGGCGTCGGATCCGTACCCGTACCAGTGCTGCATTTCTACAACACTGTCTACAGAACAATCCTTATCCTAAAGTTCGTCTATATTTTCCCACTCCCCCACTCCTGTCACTATCCTTTTATTTATCCTTAGTGTTGTATGTAATATGTATTGACGTATATTGCCTTTGTAAAGCCCTTGAGGCAAAAAATTGGTAACAATAAATGGTAACAATAAATGGTAATAATAATAATAATAATAATTCAAAAATCTTAACTGTAGTATTTGACGACTGTTCGATCATAATTATCGCATAAGTGGAAAAGACCTTGAAATGAAAATTTATGATTAATTTCGAGAGAACCAATATTTTACTCCAATCGTAATTAATTAAAAAAAAACGAATAATACAAAAGTAATGTATTCAAGCATTCGATGAACGTGGTTTATGATATCGTGTTGAAGGTTGAACATAATTAAGGTACTTATATAAATAAACCATTTTTTCAGACGATATCGTGTCATAAGCAAGTGTGTAAATATGCCCTATTTTGTGCACTTCATCTGCTATTTTACTTTTTTTTTAATACTTTATGCATGTAGCATATTGCTTCTAGTGTATTTAATGTTTTTAATTGACAATATCTGACCCTTATCAGTGGACCCTATCTCCGAAACGAGACAACGAGTTCTCAACATCAAATGAGCACATGTACCCCACCTACTATATGATATAAGATCCTTATTATTTTCTGTCTTCTTCTTTCTTGGCACTACAACGTCACAAAGGTCTAACTCTGGAAAAGTACTCTTGCATTTGAAATATATTCTAAAACCGACAGATCCACATTACAATTTTCACTTGACTGACATAGAAGACAATAAAGAAAAAATAGATGGAGAAAAAAGACATATAGAAGAAGGACAAAGAAGAAATAAACGAAGTTAATTGATTGCACTTTTTTCAATGAAATGAAAAACAGAGCTTTAAAACAAACATTGAACATTCAAATTGAGTAGTTTTGTTCTCTGTTTTAGTTGTGTAAAACATGCTTATGGGATAACTTTTTGGAAATCATTATTGACCTCTTTGTACGCGTTATTATTATATAAACCTAAATAGTTTTGGTCGGGTTTTGTTTTGTTGTTTTGCTTTTTTCTCTGATCACTTTCCTATTCCGCTCACAGTCCATGAACTTCAGCTGCGATATCCTGAATAAGGCACTCGAACGGTACCAAAAACTCGTCGTATCGATCGGCAACACTACGCGGCGCGCGATTGTTAACAGAGGATATTCGTCTCAGATGAACAACGCTCTGCGCAGTATTGATGGGCATCGTTCCTGGCGTTCTGATCCCAACTGGATAGTGAGTTTATCACACGCTCACACTCACTAAACACCCACTAATATGTGTGCTTTGTAAATTTTAGGGCTACCTAGAGGAAGTTAAGGTCGACCTGAAAGCTCCATGTGAAACCTTGCCGTACCTATCGATGGATGAAGAATGTAATTATTCCATATTTTATTTAGCGAAATCTTCTTTCTTTATCAAACTGCGTCCATATTACTTTTGCAGACACTATCATTATTGACGACTCACAGGTACAACTGTCTTCCTTCTCGATCTGGGGGATGCTTCGGGCCCTGGAGTCGTTCTCGCAAATGGTCGTCCTTGCCGACGATGGCAGCATGGTACGATGGCAATCAAATTTTAAATTATGCACCAAATATGACAACCGTTTGTCCAAATTCCAGGTGCGTATCAACTCTACCATCCTCTATGATGGTCCTCGCTTTTCGCACCGTGGCTTGCTGGTGGACACATCGCGCCACTTCATCGACACCTGCACACTGGTGAAGATTCTTGACGGGATGGCGTACAACAAGCTGAACGTGTTCCACTGGCACATCGTCGACGATCACAGCTTCCCGTACGAGAGCCGCACCTTCCCGGAGCTGAGCCAGCAGGGCGCCTATCATCCGTCCATGGTGTACAGCCAGGCGGACGTTGCGATGGTCGTCGAGGAAGCGAGGCTGCGCGGAATCCGAGTTATGTCCGAGTTCGACACGCCCGGGCATACGCGCTCGTGGGGCGTTTCGCATCCGGAACTGCTCACCGAATGCTACGATCAGTACCGTGGCAAGCTCGGACCGATGGATCCAACGCGCGAGTCCACCTACAGCTTCCTGTCCAGCTTGTTCCGCGAGGTGATCGAGGTGTTCCCCGACCGGTACGTCCACCTCGGGGGTGACGAGGTTGGGTTCGAGTGTTGGGCCAGCAATCCCAACATTCTAGAGTACATGAAGCAGAACCGGCTGTACTCGTTCGAAATGCTGGAGGAAAAGTTCATCCAGCGGGTCGTCGATCAGATTGACGTGCTGAACCGAAGCTCGCTCGTCTGGCAGGAGGTATACGTGAATGGCGTACGGCTGCCGAACGGTACGGTGGTCCATGTTTGGACGGGCAACCGGCAGGATCTATTGAACAGGGTAAGTGGCCACTGGTTGCGCAATCTTCTCGCTGTCAATAACTGCCACATTTGCTATACACCCTTCAGATCACGCGTGATGGTTTACCGGCATTGCTTTCGTCGTGCTGGTATCTGGACCATCTCAGCACTGGCGGTGACTGGCGCAAGTTCTACAACTGCGATCCGCACGACTTCATCGGAACGGGTCAGCAGAAGTCGCTCGTTTTGGGTGGCGAAGCGTGCATGTGGTCGGAGGTGGTGAATGGGCACAACATACTGCCCCGCATATTCCCGCGGGTTTCAGCAACGGCCGAAAAGCTGTGGTCACCGGCCAGTGTGAACAGCGCGGACGAGGCGGCCCCTAGGTTGGAGGAGCAAACGTGCCGCATGAACCATCGGGGAATACCGGCCCAGCCTCCAAACGGTCCTGGGTTCTGTGTGTAAACAAATCTACAAAGTACCGAGAAAAACAAAACATTCTTCACGCAGCTTTGTGTAATGAGAAGATAATAAATAAATCACATTCATCAATACCAATGAAACACACTTTTGCAGTGCATGTCTTCACGATATCCAAGTTTGAACTCTTACTGAATGGATGTGTGGACGTGACCAAAGTTCTTCGTGCTATTCTGTTTCAACTCTTCACGAAAGTGATATTTCTTCTGGCCTAGTGGTATTGAAATTACAACTTCCATAATTTGTTCGTCCTGGAAGAGTCGGGTCTGATGCTTCCTCAGTTGTCTGTTGTATTCCACGTTCTGGTGCGTTTACTGCTGGGGCATGCGAGCGCGCTGCATTCTGCATTCTTTTCGGATAGTGCTCGCCTACTATGACTACGCCGCGGTGCTATGCTACTGAGCAAACGGTGCTTGTTAAACCATACACCTATGGACATTCGAGTACAACGTGACGACTGTAGTGTCTTCCAACAACACATCCCCGAACGTTGTCGCGAAGTCCTCTTCCACATCATCAAGCTTCTAACGGTTCCTGTTGATACTCTGGTTGGTACCAAAGTTTGTAACCCGCGCTTGTTTCAAATCTATTAATGAAATGAGTAATACGAAAATTTACTCTTGTTGTGTAAATGCTTTCGAATCATTTTCTCAAAAGTTTGTTGAACCCCCCGTTTTATGTACTTTTGATCCCTCACGCGGACCATATTTACAATGCGATGTTACACGATTGTAAACACACTTGTAAAAAAACTTAAAAAATCGCAACACAACAAGTATCTCTATGGCCCGCAATTCTGCTGCATAGGTGTTTGAAATATAAACAAGAATCTGGAACCAGTAACAGATATACTTTGCAGAATTCAAGGATTCAAGGACTTCATGTTCCGCAAGAGATGACGAACCATATCATTCGTCAAACACACGTAAAAATTGGACATCTTGCTGTTGATAAAACATGCGATACAATCAACTGAACAACATCATCAATTGTCTACAGTGCATTGTACACTACAACCCAGCCCATGTCAATAGCATAACTCTACAAGAAGAAATCACAGTATTCCCAAGTCATCATTACCACTTAGAACCATTCATATAGACAATTTATAGCCCTTACATCTGCCACTAATATGAAAAAGAAATGTATTTTTGCTGTCATTGATGCGTGTACTAAATTTACGAAACTTAATTCAACTCGCTCAACAAATGCACGAGAAGTCTGTAATATTCTTAATCGATACATGTCGTCCTCTACCCGTCCTAAATGAATTATAAGTGGCCGTGCCACATGCTTTACTTCTACACATGTCTTAAAGGTCACAAGCTCGCCTCAAGCGAATGGGCAGGTCGAGCGAGTCAACCGCGTCCTTCGTATTATTAAGTAATCTTTTAGATTCCCTTCGATCAAAGTGATCGGTGCTGTCATTTGCGTTCTCTAGAATATGGTTCAAACTGCGCCACGCGTGCATCTGCGAATTCCGCTCTCACTATCCTTCTGTTTGGTTTCGAACAACGAAGCCATGAAGTGAGCGAATGAAGTGTTTTTTCATGTTATAAAGATAAAATTAAAAATCGAATATGTATGTCCAACTGCTCGAACGCTTCGGCTAAAATAACAAAATCGCAGCAGATAGTTGAAAGATATGTTTGCAGAAAAACAATAAGCCGGCACCAGTATTACGTAACGTTGATGATGTGAAAAATAAAAGATCGTTTCAGTGCATGGGTCGGCCAGAACTTGATAATAGCAAGAAACCATGGAATGAATATCGATCGAGTAGAATCGATCGAGTAGCTTTTTCATACAAAATTCACCTTACCGTTGGCGTCAGTGTGAGCACTGTGACCCCTCGAGTTTGGTCATCGCGCACTTCCACGCGTGTACATGCGGATAGGTTTCCGGATCGATCTCGACCGTCCGCAGCACGGTCTGCACGGCGTAATCCTCACGGGTCGGTTCCAGGCCGTGCAGAAAAATGCGGTGCATCTCCTGCCGCTCATGATCCAGGACCGACGGAACATGTTTGATCGGCTTGCGCTCTTGATTCGGACTGGACGGTGGTGTGAAGTACCTGTCCACCTGCACGTCACCCATCTGCATGTCCCAGTCGCTTTCGTGGTCACTGCAGCTGTAGTACTCGTCCTCCTCGTCGTCGCCGTTGTCGGTATTAACGTCCTTTGCGATGCTACACAACTTCCCGGAACGGTACTCTTCCAGGCACATCTTCTCCGTCTTCTCGCAGATCATGTCCAGTTCGTCGTAAAGCGCACGCGACGGTTCCTTCATTTTATCCTGCGCCTCCTTCAGATTGCTGCTCGCTGCTCGTTGGGCTAGGTATGCCTCGAGTACGGCCAATCCCGACGCGTCCGCCAGGTTGCAGAACATATCGAGGAACTCCCAATACTCCTGCCAACCTACCTGCAGCTTCGTTGCCAGCATGCGGCCAACCGTTTCCAGGCCCTTGTTTGGGTCGGTGATCCGAATCGATCGCTCCGCGTATGATGGAGACTTCGTCACATCGTCCTTCCCGTACAGCGTTTGCGTTTCCTCGCACACGAAGGACACGTTAGCTTCGCCACACAATGAGCCGTCCTCGGACAAGAACGAATCGTTCGCTAGATTGCGGTAGGCGAAGAATAGCCGGTGCGGTGTGTTAGTCAGCGCGGCCGGCCACAAATGGTTACCATTGTCATCGGGCAGTGCCGACGTGTACTTCTTTCCTACAGCCATCGGCTCGAGATTGTTGTTTTGCTCTACGATTGGTCTGTGCGTCACGGGCAAATCGTCGCCTTCGCCATCAATCAAATTTTGCTCCTGCTGCTGCATATCGATCGAATTGTTCGCAAAGAGACGGCGCGGCTTCACCCGGACCGGTGTCGAGCTGCGTAGTTCGGCCAGCTTTCCCTCGCTCTTCGACAAACCGGCAGCGAGCACCTTCAGTCTGGGCGGCGTTTTCCAGCGTTTGCAAAACTCCTGCGCCTTGTCCTGATCCATAGGACCAGCGTACGCGCGTATTTCACGACGCATACGCATCCGATCCGCCGTCGAGCCGTCCGTCACCATTTGCTGCGGGTCCGTCGGCGAAAAAGGCTCCCCGACGACCGGTGGATCGACGTTGTCCTGTGTGCGCATCACCGGCACGAAATAGTTGGCCTGCAGTAGCGCACCGATCGCCACCCGGGTCTGTTCCGCATCGTTCACCGCCTTAGCCCGGCTGCAAACGATGTCCTTCGCGTACAGCCCGTCGCCGTTTGGTATGATCTGACACTGCGGGAACGCAATCAACTCCCGGACCACCTCCACCCAGCCGAGCTTGGCGGCAAAGTGCAACGGTGTCTCGCTCCGACACTTGTCTGGCGTGTTCAGATACAGGTCGAGTAGAATCGCGCTCACCTCGTCCGTAGACGACGAGCGCTGACCGTGCATCAGCTCGACGTACGATGGGCTGGACACGGCCTGCAGTATCATTCGGCAGATCTCGGCCCGGCCCTCGATGGCGGTGATGTGTAGCGCGTTATACCGGGGACCCTCCTTCAATATCGTTGGCGTGTCGCCGGAGCTGATGAGGTAGCGCGGATTCTGATATATTGTGGCACGCACCTCCTCCACGTTGTTCGCCTCGATCAGCTTGCGGAAAGCGACCAGTTTTTGACTTGTCGGTGCAACAAACTTCGTTTTGATTGCAATGTTTTTCGGTATCGGTGTTAGTGGACAGGCTGAAAGACAGGCGAACACTAGGTAAGACAGGAGCAAACAAACGCACGGTTCTAGGACACCTTACCTGGAGTTGCGGCATCCAGTTCGGATGATCCGTGCTTGTAGAACAACACCGCTTCTTCGCTTGTCGGAAACGCCTTCATGCGCGCATTTTTGTACTTCTTCAGCACCGCCAGGGCTTCCGCCCGATCGTTGTAGAAACTTTCAATCGCTGTAGCATAAGGATTAGGATTTTAATAATGCAGCACTCACCCCAACACCCTCAAGGCGGTCACGAGAAAAAACTACCGACCAGCGGCGCACTTACCAACCGCTGACGTATTGTCTGGGATAAAAATGGCATAGTATTCCATGTTCGAGACAAACACACCCGGAACAGCGACGCCAGTTGTGAATTATTTCAGTTCCAGTGTCTTTAAGAAATAGCGTTTTCCGTGCACGACATTTACTCAATATTTGCCAGTTGTTTTAGTTAGTATACGTCCGTTGATACTGACACCATCGAAGGTAACCTGATGTCTACAAACGTCAACATTAGAAAAAAAATCTACGAATAATACAACGAATAATTTGTATTGTTCCTTTTGTTGGCACGATTCACGACATGTGGTGCCAAAGAGTAAACAACCAAGCAACCTGTCAAAAGTGATCTAGTCGATAAGTGATTTAGTTCTTACATTGAGACATAGAGGGCGACCTAGCGAGGGGAATGACCAGCGACAGGTCAGATGCGGTCAACAGTGCTAGGATACGCGAACCAAAAATGCGGTAGGTCAGTGCAAAAGAGAAAGCGAAGCGATACATGTTTTTAAACCAGCTAAACGGTAAACCCCCCGAACGTTGATTTGAATTGTGAATAAAGCGCGTTTGAAAACGTATCTGCTAAAATAGCTTCATTTGTTACATTCGTAACACTTTTATTGAAGAAAGGCACTATTGTTTCACTAATTTTTAAATCGTACTTCAATTTGTCAGCAACTATCAGCCAGAAAAAAGGACAGCAACTGAATTGGAGGTTTTCTTGTATCAATTGTTGTGATATTTGTCAACAACATGATGAAATAAGTATTTAGCAACGATAAATTATAAAAACCGGTGTGATTATGGCTTAAGTGAGTGTAAAACGATTTTTTAAATAATTTGGAATCGACTGTAGGCTCTAGTTTGAATAAAAGCTTAGCCCAAAAAGTTTTTGTTTCTTTTCAAATTGATGAGGAATAGTTTTTTTACACTGTGAACAAATATCGTTACAATTTGAAAAATATGCCATTAGATCGTGAAACTTATCTAAAAATAGGGAAATAATATGTTTAGCGAGTTCATTTATATGGGAATGCTAATTGTCACGAATTTTTCATTTTTTTGGATTTTTTTTTTTCGATGATAACACAATAATTGGTACACCTACTCTTACACAAAACATTGCAAAATAACACGTAAACCATACAAATGGTGATCATTATGAGCCATTTTTTGTTCAACAATTTTATCATGAAACATTGGTTGACGACGACACGCATTCGTGAGTGTTTTCAGGAACTTCTGCAGCAAGTCGCATAGTAACAAATGAATTTGAGATGACTAAAACAGCTGAAGATCAGATATCAGACGATCAAAATCAGATCAGATGTTATTTTAATTAGATATAGCATAACAGCAGGACAAGCAATGCAAACAATGAATCTCATAAGCCATAAAAAAACTCATAAAAATAGTATCAAAAACAACGTTTGCATTAAAAAGGATCGAAATTATGTCTCAATGATTTTAGTAATTTTTTTTAATGATTTAAATCACTCTAGTAATTAGATAAAACCTAGTTATATTATTGATTTTTCTAATTATTTTTAGTATAAAAATTAGATGTATCCTACAGGAAATATAGCATTACAGTTTTTTTTAAACAAATTTAACATAAAAATATGTGATATTTTCTTTCATTTTTCTCGACCCTCAATCACGCAAAATGTGTTTTGAAAAGTGTTAAGCCAAATGACCGATATTAAACCTGCCGTGCCTTATTTGCTAACGATCGAATGATCGTGTCACGAGATGCTTATGCCGAGATGCTTATGCCGAGATGTAACAATCCACCCCGTTCGCTACACCCAGCTCGTGACCGAAGGGTATGAGTATGCAGAAGAGTGTAACATATGTTACCACGCAAACGATCGCGACAGCCCGATCGAGCAGCTTAGCCAATCGTTCCCAATAGTTTTCTTTCGCATCCTGTGTGACCTAGAAGATTGCAACGGCATATTAGTGCGTACGATCACTAGGTTAATGAGAACGATCATAAGCACCTGTACCTTGTAGTTCAGTTCCAGATAGTCCGCTGCCAGTATTAACTCCGCCACGCGGCTCTGCGAGAAAGATCCCGTCATCCGATCGATGAACGACCCCGTGGTGGAGTTACGATTAAGACGCATTCGAATCCAACAGTTGAGCAGCGTTAGTAGCAGCAAAACCACACCCATCACGGTGGAGCATAACAAAAACTTCACTGCAATATAAACACCGAGAGCAACATTAGTGCGATGTGCAATTGCTGACAAAAACTACACCAAAATGCCATTACTGCAATCGGGAAGCGTGTCGCCATTGAACGGTAGAGCCCATTCCAGCTGCTTAAGGTAGCTGAAGTGCGAAAAGATGGATAGTCCAAGCATAACCTTCCGTTCGAAGCTGCTCGATCGCAACCAAACGATGCACACATTCAGCATTGCTAAAACTGAGAGATAAAATCATTTACTACCTGCTTTGCACTCCGATACGCATTACCACTCACTCAATATGGGTCCAACAACAGCCGCGTACTCGTAGCCCGGCTTTCTCATCAGCATCACTTCCACGCTAAGAATGGTGTACATGTAGTTGTCGCTCGATCGAACGACCGACCGTGACTTGTCCAGTGAAGCGACGGTCCATTTCGGGCTGGCAAATTCGCTGTTTCTCGCCAGACACACGTCCCGCAGGTGTATGTCGACCTCGTCCATCGAGTTGGCCCACGTCCCGTACCACATAACGCACCGGTGGACGTCGTACGGCCAGCGCGAGTAATCCGCATCACATTTCGCGTTCATGCTGCACACGGGCAAACAAATGACCGTACCGTTCGGTGCGACGGAACACTTCGGGTTGGCACAATCGGGCAGCTCCTCGGGATTGTAGAATCTGTGGGGGAATTCGTCATACTGCATCACTCATTGCACACAACACGCACACACTTCATGGCGCTGAACGTACGAAGAGAAGTGTCGAAAGTCCGGTAGCCAAATCTGATCCGAATTTAACGCAAGACGCTCGATGCCGCTCCATGCGGTGCTGTTCCAGCGCAGAAACTCATCCGTCCATTGCTGTTCGAAACCATGCGAGATGAAGAGCCAATGAGTTGAATCAAGAAACACACTCTGACGAATACGTGATCCTGGACAAAACATGATCATAATACCTCCATCGCTTACCAAATCCATCCACACGTCCACTTTCAGCAGGTCATCCTCTTCATCCTGGAGGGAATGAAACGTGTAACAAAAGAGCCTGGGAAACAACCCACTCCGTTACTTGCTAAACGATCGCGTACGTACCATTTCATAGGTTAGCACGTAGTACGACACGGTCATATTGACCGTCTGGGAGTGATCCTTTCTTGGTCGCGCGTCGTCCCGGTAGCCGTTGCAGAGGAGGGAACTTTTCAGCTTGTTCTCCACGTTCGTCGTGTCCTTGCCGCACTCGACGGAGGCTGCCCGTGCCGAAAGTCAGCCAGAAGCAGGAGAACAAAGTGAAAAGCATGTACCATGCGCCTGCGGCAAACGAAATGTCACGTACGAACGTGGGCCTGAACCGGTAATACCTGCTGGTAGTACGTGATTTAGCAGCAATGCTATCCACCCGAGCCTCAGCAGGACGAGCGTCGACGAACCGGGCAGCCTGTTGCGAAACATCGCTCCGAACGGGGATGATCGATCGATCGATCGGATCGACCAAACTGCTACTCACGACAGGAACGACTGCCCTGCCAGCCCGAGTTCCAACTTGTCCCACGGCACACTCGACTGCGGCTTGAGCTGATTAGAGGAGTTGAGCGGTTTCGGTAGGCGTCAACTGTCCAATCCTCCTACCGGATGTTTCTGGTGTTATCTTTCGGAAGGGAAAACAACGAAAGTGGCTTGGGCTCGAGTTTGCGCTCGCGTACATCATTCGTGGACATTGGTTTAAAAATTGCAAACCAAAACAAACTTATCCGCTGTAATCCCAGTAGGCTTTTCTTGAGTGAGAAATGTCAAGCAATAAGATGATGCATAACTTCTTCTCTCACCTGTTCCGTAAATCGTTTATCCGCACACAATAATGTTTTCGTTTGCTTATGTGAGCAATATTGCCTTTCGCCTCATGTACATTTTGAGATACACTTTGAGGGATTTGTGAGATAGGAGTTTTATCAAACGCAACAAAAAGTGAATCGAAGCGTTGAATTTGTTATTATCTGTGATCTATTCTTAGTCAATTTTACATGTCAAATTGAGGGTGAACTGATGATTACGCTTAAGAAACGAGTCTAAATGATCAACATTAAAAAGTCTAATTGCAAAGTTTCTCAAGATGCATAATGAAATTAATTTAAAAATCAATAAAATAAATAAAAACAAAAACACAATACAATCAAGCAAAAACCATCATTTTAAAGTGTATGTATTGTTTGAAAATTCCCGAACCGAATAGAACGTTTAGAACAGATAATAGCCTGTTTTTTACTTTTGCTTTTGCTTTTGTATTTTACGCACTTGACAATAACAAAGACGAAGACACTTTACGAAGACAATGATGTTGAGTTTCGAAATTATAGAGGTATGATAACATCTAAAGCTAAGTTGATATTTCATGTAGCTGGGCTCATATTAAAGTAATTAACGTTTTTGCTACAGTTTTTTTAATAGTTCTAGAGTCTATAAATAAACTATAATGTTTATATGAGCTTTATAGTCCTTCTAGTTTTATCTGTGTTATAGATTTCTTTATCAGCTCATCGTCATCTGAATAAACTAATGTGAGAAGTCTGTTTAATAAGCGCAAATATTGATGTCATGAAAACAAACGTTATAATAAACCTTCAACAAATGCAATAAATCAATAAAACAAATAAAAACCAAACAAATCAAATAATTGATTTAAACATGTAGAAAATGTACTCTGGTGCAAGATAGATTTCTAATCTTTTGCTGATATACATAATTTACTGCATTATATTCAATCAACCATCAGTGAGGATTCGAGAAAAATACGAAACACTATCACCAATGCCTTTTTCTGTACGTGCTACATTTGTTAAGTCTCATGTGTTTCGTAAATGAAATAATAGTCTATTCTGTATAATTTCAAATTCATTCTATTATAAATATTTAGGATCATATTAACCTGATGAGGATAAATTCTAGAAATGGGAGCTGAGTTGAAATATAAATGAAATATAATACCTACAACTCGTTGAGCAAAGCGTTTCGTTTGTTAAGATTAACATCATGTTATGGAAAGTAAAACCCTTATAGAATAAAATGTTCGTATTGTAGTATAATCCAGCACACTTTAGAATTCAGATGTTTGCTATGGACATCCACGCAGCAACATGTAATAGAAATGAACGAACCAGCTCAAAGACAATTTCACGTGTTCTTTTTATCATAGTATTTATTTGTACACAACTTTATCGGTTTAGAAACAGTGTATCGTTCATGCTTATAACGCCATTATTATTGTCGAGTATTGATCTTAGAAGTACTGACTTTGGATCTAGTCCATAGTGTACTAGTCCATCCATTAACTAAAGAGATAAAGTGATATATAAACATGTTGCAAAGCATATTTTAATGATTGATACAGCTTGTTTCTTTGTGTTATCTTTGTAGTTATGAAGGCAACAATAAGCTCGGTAACTTTATGAATAATGAAACGAATCAATTGTCTAACATGAAATAAAGCTGTAAAATCATTCAAAATAACAATTGTATTTGTCTTTCGGATAGGCATTTTAGTAGAGTTGATCAAAATCGAGTAGACGGAAATTTGGGAAACGTTTTAATAGATGTAATTTACAATGCTCACTCCTTATAGTGCACAATGTACCTGAAACTAAGTATTAATGCAAACAAGATAGCCACGTTTAGATTGTGTTACAGCTCTCGTTTGATGCAATAAGTTGTTTTTATTACACCTCCTCCACATTGTAGTTCAATTAATGCGAAACATTGTGCTCGACATCGCAACGCCATTACAGTGGCCCGATCGCCTGCTGATCGTGGAAAGGTTAGCCGACTATTTGGCCAGGACGACGGCAGCCGGGACGTCTAACGAGCGGTTTTAGTGCAGTGCAATAAAGGCCAGGTACTGAGCCACCGATCCCGCAGGCACGTCCGAAGGGTGGGAAACTCCACGCTTGCGAGCGTGGGAATGAATGAAGCTCGGCAAGGATTTTCCCGGCCCAGTGGGCCCGGCCGCAGTTGATTCTCACGGGCAGAATTTATGCAAAACAGTCGAGAAAGGATGCTGCCGCCCGTACCTGTTGGCCTGGCAGGAGTGTTTGGTATGGTATGGGCGATAATACCTCTTGAAATCTGGTGAACACATGGTGGCCGGTGCAGCTCGATCGGTGTTTGAGGGACAAATTACCAAGCGCACTGTGTGTTTGTGTTGCGCGGTTTATTACATTGTTCCGGGGAGGGATTAGTTGTTGGTTTTTGGGCAACAAACGGTACGCCATCTCGGCCTAGGAGGTTCCGTTATTTGCGCACCTTCCGCGCACCGAGAGCGGCTACTTTGATTCAAACATTAGACAGTCCAGTAATCCATAATAGGAAAAAAGCACGATCACGTGGATCATGGCAGGGAAATCGCTGCAAATTGAAACGCCCCTAAAAGTGCCGCCAAAAAAAAATGCCCAAACAATGCGTGTGCAAAGTGCATGGGAACGGCAAACAGTTTCCATTTCCTTTTTCACGCGTCCATCATTGATCGTTGTTTTCCTTTCCCACTTGTTGGGCCGGCTACGGACCGCCCATATTTTACACCGATCTTCTGGTGCCTCATTTTCACCTGCCTTCGGGAACCTGTGTGCATCCTGGATTGGGTGGAGAGGTTTCCCGACAATTGCCAAATGCAATTACAGTTTACAGCCATTGGCCAAGGTGCAAGGTGCAGCGGACCGGGTGAAGTGCAGTAGTGATTGCAGTGCCTTCCCAAAATACGGACGTGCCGGCCCGGAGCGGACGTGCAAGTGGTAGCATTTGCGATCTTCATTAGCACCGACGCAAACATCGGACGAACGCAGCCAAGATGAAAGTCCTGCGGAAGCCGTGCGCCGATTCCAATCAAAACATACTGGGTAAGTTGGGCTGGCTTAATTTGGAGGAATCTCGTCCCAGGCACGTAACACGGTCGGGCTTTGCGTACGGCCGTACGTGGGAAGTTGCGGCTGTTCGGTTCCGTCAAAAACCGAAATCAAAGTGCGTGCGAAAGAGAGTGATCGATGCGTGCCTGAAAGTCGTCAAACACCAGACAGAAACGAATGAAGCGACTCGTCGTGTCGGAATAGAACAAGCGGGGTAAAAAGGACAGCAACGCGCAATAGAGCAGGATCGGTGATCGAGGAGGGTGTGAATTGACGGAAGCATCAAACAAAAATGGAAGCTGCTTGCCTTCCACAAAGTGGCTTCAGTTCGCGGTACCATTTGTTCGTACAATTGATTAGTAGTGGCTCAAGAAACGATCAGCTAGTTAACTCCAGTCGACTAGCGTACGCTTAAGCCGATTCGACCAACTTTACCCGTATAATTGTGCAAAAGACAGGTGATGCTTCCCGCTCGGCCCCCAGTCTAATGTGCGTTCCGATTGATTCCGCCAGGTCTTGCGGCTCGCTGTGCCATGAAGGAGAAAAGCAAAAATGCCGCCCGGTCGCGGCGAGAGAAAGAAAATGTGGAGTTTCTGGAGCTGGCCAATCTGCTGCCTCTGCCGAATGCCATCACCTCGCAGCTCGATAAAGCATCCATTATACGGCTCACCACATCGTACCTGAAGATGCGACAAATCTTTCCCGAAGGTGAGTTTTACACACACACACACACACACACACACACACACACACACACACACACACACACACACACACACACACACACACACACACACACACACAC
>KB672869.1:748096-765665 GCA_000349145.1 Anopheles dirus | reverse complement strand
CACACACACACACACACACACACACACACACACACACACACACACACACACACACACACACACACACACACACACACACACACACATATATATATATTTTCAGAAAATACTCGAGCAGATCTCAGTAACCCCAGGTTTTGCTTTGTTCCAGGGCTGGGCAATGCTTGGGGCTCTCCGAATAGCCAGTCGAATGTACGTGACACTAGCATAAAGGAGCTCGGGTCACATCTGCTGCAGACGCTCGATGGGTTCATCTTCGTTGTCGCCCCGGACGGCAAGATCATGTACATCTCGGAGACGGCATCGGTCCACCTCGGGCTCAGCCAGGTGGAGCTGACGGGCAACTCGATCTACGAGTACATTCACGCGTACGATCAGGAAGAAATGGCTGGCGTTTTAGCGCTGCAACAGGCACCTTCGGTCTCATCTTGTGGCGGAACACATGATCTTCCAGCCGAGCTGAACACCTGCCAACTGCCAGCTCCATCGGAACTTGGCAGTGATAGTGTATCGGAACGCACACTCCAGACCGATCAAGCTCAACCGAGGCCACAGTCGGCCCATCGGCACAGCTTCAGCCAGCAGCAACGCTCGTACGTGGTCGAAATGGAACGGACCTTCTTTCTGCGTATGCGCTGTGTCCTTGCGAAACGAAATGCCGGCCTGACGTGCGCCGGTTACAAGGTAAGAAACGGACTGGTCCACGCAGCGAAACCATTAACTCTATAGCGGCAACGTTAACTCTCACACAGGTCATCAACTGTTCCGGTTACTTGAAGGCGCGCGTCTTTCCGCACGAATCACCGAACGCATCGGGATACTGTTGCGTGCAGAACCTGGGTCTCGTTGCCGTCGGTCACGCGCTGTCTCCATCGGCCGCAACTGAGGTGAAGCTGCAGCAGAACATGTTCATGTTTCGCTCGAGTTTGGACTTAAAGTTGATCTTCCTCGACGCAAGGTGAGTTCGGCGCTTCTGCTTCTTTAGGTAGCCATGACCATGCTAATCCGAATTGTGCTCCAATCGTTAGGGTATCACAGTTGATGGGATACGAAGCGCAAGATCTGATCGAAAACACCCTCTACCAGTACGTTCACGCGGCAGACGTTGGTCACATTCGACAGGCGCACCAAACTTGTACGTGGTTTGTAGCTCAGTTTGTTTTGTTCTACTTTCCACTCATCTCTGCTTTCTTTTACAGTGCTACAGAAGGGACAGGTAACCACAAAGTACTATCGATTTCTAACCAAAGGAGGAGGTTGGCGGTGGGTCCAATCGTACGCCACGATCGTGCACAACACCCGTTCCTCCCGGCCACACTGCATCGTTAGTGTGAATTATGTGCTGAGGTATGTCGCTTCGTTGGAGATTGGTTCATTCAGTCGAACTATCAAAATATATTCCCTCGCCTCTCTTTTACAGTAACTTCGAAGTGCAACATCTACAACTGAACGATATTCAGGGAACGAGACCCGACCTGAGACGGTCACATTTTGAGTTTGCAGATACATCTCCGGCACCCCCACCGGCACCTCAAGCGGCGTATCACCTCGTACCAACTCCACCACAAGACTTTGCCTCCCTGAAGACTCCACTAGCCAATGGCGGCCTGTACCAAGACTCGCTGTATAAAGAGCCACTCCACGTGCTGCCGCAGCTCGACAAAACCGTCATACGTGGCACGGAACCCTCGGAAGAGATGGACAACTTCCTCCAGTTCCATCATACTCTCGACTCGAACGAGAGTACGGTAGCGGAGTTGAAAGGAAGTGGCAACGGTGACGCGTTCCTGCCGACCGATCTATCTGGCTACGACGATCAGGCGTCGCAGTTTACGAATCACACCCAGCCGACCTACCCGTTCGAGGACGTAGCGCACGCATCCTTAACGGGGGGCGATTTTATGGATCCCTTCTACGAGCAGCTCTACTCGACGTACGATACGCACCCGCCCGATCGGGAATTGATTCTTCGCTCGTGCTCGGTCAGTACCAGCGGGTCTGATATGTAGCGACGTAGTACTCCGGACTCGGAGGGGTTAGCCATTCCAACAAGTACTCAGTTCAGTCCAGTGATATTCATTCGCGTTGCCAGCAATGCCGGCCATGCTCTGATAGGTTTAAACCGAACGACCCAGACGGTACCAGTACGATAAAGTTAACAGAGAAGCATTTTTACAAAACGACATTAATCGCAATTAAACTAGAAGCTAGATGTAGTGGAATCCTTTCATGACAACCATTAATTGTAGAAATAGTTTAAAGCCCCTTATTAAGCTACGAGAGCCTACTCGGTAGCTCTTCTAAAATAAAGTGCTCGATAAATCTTGCCTTGAGACGAAACGCGCATGCGATCTCACGTCATTCATTTGTAGTTCTCAGTACTGGCTTCCTATCACGAGCCGGTTCAATCTGCGTCGATTCACAGAAGCTTATCCGAATCCTTGACGCACTGGTGGGCGTCGGTGAAGATTTAATTATAAATAGTAGCGTTCCGTGTGCATCGTTGCATTCCTAACGTCGAAGTTTCCAGTAGATCAATCGCGTCCCAGCGTATATATTTTTCATACACGGGCTTTTCATGAACAGTAGTGCCAGTGTAAGTGTTTCGAAATGATGAAAATAGCACTTTGCCTCACACTTCTGTTGATGATCTGGCAAGTGGATTACGCAGGTGAGCAGATTTCGCGCATCCCTTCGCTTCGTCCAGATAACAAGCATGCCATGAATCTCGTTCCCCAGTTGCAATCGACTGCGATGGTGAACCTACGTCTATAGATGGAAAGCTTCGGAAGAAGCTGCTCTGTTCGAATTACGATAAATCGCAGCGTCCAGTGAAGGACCACACAACTGGTGTAAACATTACGTTGCTCATGAATGTTAAAAATTACTATCTGGTAAGCAATACAAGAACCGTACCGTACCGTTACCAAGTTTGCGCTAATCTACTTGAATTTTGTGTGTTTGTTTTCTTTTTGTTCTTTCTAGAGCGAAACAAGACCCGGTCTGTACCTCTCGGTCTGGATGACGTTCGACTGGAGGGATGAGTTTCTCACCTGGAGTCGTGCGGAGTACGGTCTGGACAAGCTGACCATAGCTTCCGACGACATTTGGCGGCCGTCGATAGTTACCTATAACGAGTAAGTAGACTGCCAGCGCTTCGATTATGCCTCAATCTCACGTCTCATCACACGTCTACAGGCGATCCGTTGGCACTGCTGATAAAACCTGCCACAACTTCGAGTGCGAGGTGAAGCTAAATGGCAACGTTTCGTGCACATCGCCCTGCTCGTACGAGGTGATGTGCAACAGCAACAACGCCGACTGGCCGTTCGATGTGATGAGCTGCTCACTGTACCTGACCAGTTGGCTAGAGAAGGCCAACAAGCTGCACATAAGCGACCGATCGAACGTCTCCCTGCAATATCTCGCGATGGCGCACTCGTCGTGGAAGCTTTTGCTGGCCAATACGACGGCACTCGCGTACGACATGGAGAACGATCCTTTCACGCTGCTCAAGTATAGTTTCAAATTCGAGCGACACATGGGCGTCTATAGCGCCATTTTAACGCCCGGATTCTGTAAGTGATTGGGCACGGTCTGCGAAAGTGTAACGTAGCTTTAATGCATCCTTTCTTCTCATGATGCATTCAGTGATGATCGCAGTAAGTTTGGCGGTGCTGTGGCTGAACAGTGGATGTAATGAGCGACTGTACATACTTTGCGCCACGTGTATGGGCCACTTCACCTACACGCAGTACATATACTGGCATGTTCCGTACCACGGCGAGGACGTACCGAAGCTGCGTAATATGATCCGTTCCTCTGCGCTTTACGAACAATTCCCAGACACCGTTTCATCTATCTCTTTTTTTGTGTTTAGTAATTTTCTTCCGCGACTCCCTGTTCATCAACATGTTCATGTTGGTTTTTACCATCATTTTGAGACACACGGTGCCGAAAACCGATCGCCCGGAGCGGTTGGTCGATAAACTCGCCTTCCGGGTAGCGGCCACTAGCTTCGGTCGGGTGTTACTCCAACCGATCGATCCACTCGGAACGCCGAAAGTGGACGAAAATGGTGCGGCGCGAGATAACTACAACCACTTGCAGACGGCGGACGGCGATACGGTTGATCTAGTGATCGATGCATCAGACAACTTTACGCCAGCCGCACCAGGGGGCGCTGGACAGCAACAGACCAGCGCGTTGGTGACCACCTTTATGGATCGAGTTTTGTGGGGTTGCTGCATGGTTTGCTATCTTTTTATGATCTGTAGCCTTCTGCCCCATGAGATTTGATGAAGCAAATGTCTTGATAGTGTAATACAAATCTACTAAAACTTGAAATATACGAGAGAATGCAATGTTAAATATGAATATTCACTAATTAAATTCAATGGCATTCTATTCCACACAGCTGGACACTCGGTCGCTGATAAGTATAGCGCTCTATCAGCTGTGCTACATACAACCGAACTTGAACCGATAAACGGTGGGCGTATTTCAGTACGTTCGATCACTTGATAGCCTTGTTAGGTTGAATCTCAACAGCACCCAACAAGTTCTGCCTCAGTATTGCAGTTGCTGTAGTACGAAGAACACTGACATTGTTTCTTCGGCAGTGAATAAACCATAGCAAAGGAGCAACAGTGTTCGGCATGTGGAAATTAAACGTATTCCTAAGTGCGTGTACTCTAGCTCTATTCTTCCACTATGGCGGTACGGTTGACTTGAATGTATCCTTTCGAAAGGCTTAAACAATTTCTTCCGCTCTCCGTTGTAATCGTTCCCCGCGTGAACGCTCCAGGTGCGGTCAACTGCGATGCCTCGGATGACCCGCTTACCAAGGAAGCAAAGCTGCTCCGAAATTTGTTTTGCTTCAACTACGACAAAAGCGAACGGCCGGTAAAGAATCACAACACGGCGGTGAACGTTACAGCGTCTATGCATGTTCAGAACTACGATGTGGTAAGCCAATCATCGTTTTGTCCCGTCGACTATGTGCTACTAACTTTGGTTTTTCGCACGCAATCAAGAGTGAGAGAGAATCGATCCTGCACCTGTACGTGTGGATGAGCCTCTCGTGGCGGGACGAATATCTGAACTGGGATCGCACGGAGTACGGTATCGATAAGCTGATCGTCGATTCGAGCGAACTGTGGCGACCCACGTTCGTTGCATTCCATAAGTGAGTCAGCCCGGGCAACTGTAAATAAACCAATTTCTAACTATACGTCCGCCCTCATATCTCTCTTCCACCAAGCCTCAAAAGTGGCAACGGCGACAGTGCCTGCGCGAGTCATCCCTGTGAGGTGAACCAAACGGGCAACGTGCTGTGTGTTCCACCGTGCCAGTACGAGGCACTCTGCGTGCGAAACACTGTCAACTTCCCGTTCGACGATCTCAAGTGCACCATGTTTTTGGGCACCTGGCTGGAAGACTTCAATCAGATAAACATCAGCCGCATATCGAACGTGACGACGCGCCACATCGAGGTGCAGCATACCGAATGGAAGCTGCAATCTGCGGTCATACTTCACATTTTCCTTCCAGACAACACCAGCTACCCAGCGTTGGAGTATATCTTCACGTTGGAGCGGCACGTAGCCATCTACGGGGCTATCTTGACGCCCGGATTCTGTAAGTGGTCTTTTGATGAGAGTTAGTGGGTTAGTGGGTGTCATTGTGTGTTTCTATTGCTTTCAGTAATGGTCGTGATCAATTTGGCCGTGCTTTGGATGAACTGCGGTAATAACGAGCGGCTGTACATTCTTTGCGCAACATGCATGGGTCACTTCACCTACATGGAATACCTGTACTGGCGTGTACCGTACCATGGCGAGAACGTTCCCAAAATACGTAATATGCTCGATAGGATGGCCGATGATGGGGCCTAACCGGTGACTGATTATAATTTCTCCTCATTTTACAGTTCTGTTCTTCCGCGATTCGCTAATCATCAATGTTCTCATGCTGGTATTTACCATCATTCTGAGACACACCGCTCCAAAAGCGGCAGATAGCTCGGAGCGATTGGTCGACAAGCTGGCGCACCGGGTAGCGTCTACCGGCCTGGGGCGTGTGTTTCTTCAAACGGACGATGTGACCGACGGTAAGCAACCGGGAACGGCTGAAGATGAAAGCGCCGAGAGAGAGAACGCGACCCGATCGGAACATGCAGACGGCGATACTGTCAACCTGGTGGTAGATGCACCGGAACACACCGCACCAGTTGTACCGGCAGGCAGGGCCGGGCAACAGCGTGCCAATGTGGTTATCATCTTTATGGACCGGATGATGTTTGTTTGCTTTACGTTTTGTTACGTGTTCATGATCTGTAGCCTTCTACCGAAAGAAATGATGTAATGAAAGGGTCTAATCGACATGGGATTGTCTAGCATAAGCTGCGGTAGAAAGGCCTTACAATGGATGATCAATAGAATATGTATTGTAACTGTTGTGGTCACGAAGTGGAAGACTCCCTTAACGCGCCGTTAAGGAAGTATACAGTCACTGAGAGACCAGCACGCGGTCTAGAGCGAGAGCGTAGCATACTCTCAGCGAGACACTTTCGGGAATTGGGGCTGATCGGTCGATAATCTTCACAAAATAAAGTTAAGTGTATTAATTGAAAATTACGTGCTCGGTGGTGTTACCTAATACGCTGAACTCTCGGCCATCCGAACACAACAGTATCAATAAATACTCACATGCTTACCAGGCGCTGCAACCGCTCCCCAGTCATAGCCTGCTCCAACAAATCTCGAAATCACTTACATTGGCAATTCTATCAGCGGATTGAACGCCATCTATCTCCCTCAGTCTGGGCCTATCATGCCTCCTCTGGCAATGTGGACGGCTTAAAAGAACTTTACGGGTTGGGCCGTCCGGTGTCATTCTACTGACATGGTAACCCCTTGGAGCCTGGCAAGTGTAATGCGCTGCACAATTGTAACTTTATGGTACAGCTCATAGAGCACGCCATTGTAGCAGCTCCTCCACTGTCCTTCCACACATAAGGAACCGTCATTTCGCGGCGATAATCGATTTAAAATGTATTGAAAAATACACATAATGTGCAACTACCTTGAATATAGTTCGCATTTTTCCACTATTGTTTGAAATAACTTATGAGGTCGCTTTCATGCAGTTTTCGGGATCTGAATACGATGTGTGTTTAGATCTTTTAATATGTTTTGGTCACAAGTAGAACATATTTTTTATCTATATCTTCATGTTTTCATTGTATTCCTTACAAAAAATAAGCAATCCTGCACTTGCAAATGATTCGCATATGTATAAGCCATCCTACACTGCTAAAAAATGAATTATGTGTTTTAATTGAATTCTACCGTCGTTTTTCCTCCAATCTGTATATCGCACACGGACTGGCTCCGCAATACGCAACGTACATTTCAAATATCCCTTTGCATTAATTTGGCAAATCTTTCACATCATGTATCGAAAGGAAAAATTTCAGCCTTAGTTAGTTTGTATAACTTTAATTACCCTTTACAAATAATGCATTGTTTGAGGATGCAACACATTTTTAATGAAGCATTATTGTAATAGACATATCTATGACCGCGCGGATACACATGGTGATTGCTTTTGACAGCTGCGAAGCAAAACACAACTCTGTGTTTGTTGTCATACAAACAAAATTGGCGGCCAAAGTGAGACAAATTCAAGTTGATCAACCGAAAACATGGAGCAACCGAATTCCGACGCATTGAACAAATCCCGAACCGTGCTGGAACGCAGGAAACGATATCAAGAGCTGATCGATCTTGGACATGACCTCGGTACGTATTAAAACCCAACCAGACCGAACATATCCTCCCTCTTATGTCCGCTCCTGTCTGCTTTTGTCAACAGCGCTTCGAACGCAAACGGAAAATGCGGTCGATATCTTCCAGGGCGTCTCATCGATTCTGATGCAAACGGACAGCCTAATGCAGCAAGGTATTGAGTATGAGCGCATGGAAAATGCGTCCGAAGTGAGCATGAACGTACAGGTCGTGAAAATGAGTCATGATCTGGTCGGGGCTGCGCTCCAGAAGAACGAGTGCTCACAGTTCTCCGATGAAGAACTAACCGCAGCGATTGTAAGTTCGGTGGGAATAATGTTTTAGAGGAGAGCTTTGAACCAGTGCTTTTGAACATCCCTCCATTTCAGATTTCCATTATTGGCGAATCCGGCGCACATTCGCAATGGGAACAGATAGGGAATGTTGGTGTGAAGGCTTTCCGAATGTCGAAACACTCGCCCTGCATGCTCGGGACGTTCGAGTTTCAACCGGTGCCGGTGGAGAGAAGCGTCAAGGAGCGCCGTCGACGCCAACGGCAGGAGCTGGGAGAGGCACGGAAACCGGAAACGGTGCACAAACTCAACCAGGAAGAGGCGGACGCTCGCAAGCTGCAGGACATTATGGAGCAGTTGAAGAATGTACGCGAAGGAGACGCTCCCCCATCCACTTTTGCTGTTTGTGCTTACTTGAATTGTGTTTTTATGTATACTCCCATCATCCTTTAGCTTTGTGAGCAACGAGGGAAATCAATACCGTACTTCGAGCTCGTAACGGATCCCGAGGATTTTATGTGCTCCGTAGATACCGCATTTCAAATTTCCTTTCTGATTCGAGACGGCGCCGTCGCACTGGAAACCGTGGCGGGCGTACTCTCCGTGCGTCCCACCACAGAGGGCGAAAAGAAGCAGAACAAGCGCAACGACGATAATATCCAGGCAATACTATCGTTAAACTTCAAGCAGTGGCAGGTGATGTGATCGGGAGGGAAAATGTGGAATGGAAAAATCGTCTCCGGATGCTCTCTAACATGCCTGTTATTCTGTTCTAGGGGGCCATCAAGCAATACCGAATGAAAAGGCCGCTTCTAGCCATCGATCGGGACGTGCTGGATGCGACGCAAACTACGTAATCGGAAGGTGCACACTACTCTCATGATGTAAATAAACACAGTTCTTTGTTTTCTAAAATAATAACACAATCAAACACAAGTTCTTGGTATATTAACAATGCCAGTGGTTTTTATTACTATCCAGGGAATGTAATGGCAAATTTCCGTAAGAATATCGAAAGAAGAGCGATTGTTATTCTAGAATAATAGCCATCCTCCAGACAACGGCGGTATGCAGCCCGTAAAAAAAACTAGACCTTTCCAATGTTTAAGTTAGTTTTATTTCCTAGTTAATTACGAAGAAACAGTACGAGAGTTTTGCAAATTGCACCGCCAATGGACGGAACTAGGTGTTCATAACCGGGGCAACATGTGTGCGCCCCCGTTTAATTGGGCTAGTAGGTTAGGTAATAGTGTGTTAAATATCTCTCCTCATTCTTCTGTTAATGATCTAAAGACGAATATAATTGGCTATAGCACCGTCCCATCGTCTCCCGCCATGAGTACTTCGTCGTTGCTGTTTTACATAACATTGCACGTCCGCTCAGGTTCTTCAGTGATAACTGCCGATGCAACGGAACGACTGTCGGTGACGGATTTGCCCTGCGCAATCTTGCGTATATTCGCCACCTCCAAGTCCGACACGGAGCGGGCAAACGTGTGCGGCGTACCGTACTTGGGTCCAGCTACGGAATCCCGCTGCACGCTGCCACTACGCATGCTCGCACCACCATCCAGGACGATCCGGTTGCTTCCAGTGCCGCCACTTCCACTAGAAAGACCACCGCTTCCCAGGGTGCCATTTTGGGAGTTCATACGCTGGATGCCACTGTTGAAGCTGGCATTACACGCGTTCCTTGACTCGCCACCTCCTCCGAGTTGGATTTGATTCGCTGCGGTCGAGACGCCCGTGTTAGCCGAATCCGACTCACGGAAGGAATGCATACTGCCGCCGCCCATTACGAGCGGTGAAAAGGCCGAAACGCTCGTCCCCGTGGGTGCGGTATGGTGTGGGTGCATCAGCGAGGGGATGGACTCCTGCTGGATGACAAACTTGTCCAGCACGGCCAGCTGGGGCTGTAGGGCGATCATGAACGGCCGGTACGCGAGACACTCGTTGAAGCTCCAGCGCGTCATATCCTTCAGCCCGTTGCGCAGCTGCCGGCACACGACGAGCGATTTCGAGCGTATCGCCGCATTCGTGATACGTCCGACGGAGGCCACGTCCAGCAGCAGCACGGATAGCAACAGCGCAAACTCGTAGCAGTTTGCCTCGGAAAAGATCTGCAGCAGATAGCGCATCCGGATCTCGAGCTTGTGCTGCTTGCGACGGTTCGATTTGCTCTGCTTGGAGATGTTTTTCTCCAGCGCCTGGCTGAAGCTCTGCTCGCCCAGTGTTAGGCTCATCAGACCGCCGCCAGTTCCGCACACGGTGGAAGAAACCTCGTCCGGCCAGTTCGGTTGGGCCGCTTCCGACAGCACGCTGGACGTGTCGTTGAGTGGCATCAGGTTTGCTTCAGCCGTTGTTCCCAACGCAAGAGGATCACCCATTGACGGAGAAACGGTCTGATTTTCCAGTCGTTGTGACTGTTCCTTCCTCTGCTCCTCCTGTCGCGAATCGTTTACCATACCACCGGAAGAAGTAGCAGCGGCTGCAGCAGCAGCAGCAGAAACAACACCACCACCAGCAGCAGGACCATTCGCCGTCGGCAGCCGAACAAACGACAAACTATTGTACCCCGAATCGACCGTACGTCGCGTCGTTAACTCAGACAGGGGCGATTTGTTGGACTGATTCGAGGACGGTGACGGTGACGATTCGGCGTGCATCTGCGCCGCGCTTAGGGCGCTCGGCAGGAGTGTCAGATCCAGGCACGGTTTCGGCCAGTCCAGCTCGTCGTGCAGTGATTTCAGGGCGCACACGAAATCCTCTATCCGTGCCGCACGGTCCTTTTCGCGGTTCAGCCAGCCGACGAGATGGAAATCGAGCGTTGCGCTCATGTAGCCAAGGTCCTCCAGCTTGCGTTGCTGCAGGAACCGGCGGGCGTGTCGTTGCAGCACGACATCGATGAAAAATTCTTCCGCCGTCGACGAGTCACTGCAAAAGTATAATATGTAAAATCACATCTTTTTTATGGTTGTGTTAGATCATAGCAATCATCGGATGCTGCAAGTTGTAATAGCATCGCAGCAACCTGTGGGAACAGGCATAGAATTACAGCATTTTTCATCCATGCTTGAACAGTTTCCAGAGTTAGATGAATTCTTCTCACTCACTCAATCATTCTGAATCTAGTTTTAGAGATGAAACAACTAAAACATTACTTCGAATATACCGAACACAACATTTTGTCTAAATCTGATCAGGAAATTATAGTTAGTTAAAAAAAATCATTTTAACACTGGACATTATTATAGTTCATACTGATTAGCTCAAACAAAATTTTAATTGGATGCTGAGCTATGGCGCAAATCACAAATATGGTTTCAAACGTATTTCTTTCGCCTGACAAAATGGCACCGTCTTTGTTAAAAAAGTGTCTACCAAAATGTAACCATAGAGCAATACTCACCATTCTTTCTGAGTATTTGGCACACTTTTCTTCCTGCGTAAAACCTGCCGCGGATCGCTGGACGTATCGTTGCTGGCGCCCAGTGCACCACCGGCCTGCTGTACGGTCGCTGTCGCTGCCGGGCTGTTGAACATGATGTTCTTCTCCTTGTTCACCACAGTCGCCGCGCCACCCTCGGTCGATTTAGGGTACGGAATGGTGGTGGAGAAGCTGCGACCTCGCGCCATGCTGCTGCCCAAGATCAGACTCAAATCCTCCGCGTTTGGTGTCGGAGGCCCGGCCGCAATCAGCCCACCGAACTTGTTACCAAACACGTACGACGAGCGGGGCGATTCCACATCGTTCGGATCGATCGCCCGCAAAAAGCGCACTAGATCCTTTGCCAGCGGCCAGTCCTGCTGCTCGAGGGCCGTATCTAGCAGAACTGTCGCGTACTGCCGGCTCACGGACGAGGGTTCCAGATTCTGCAGGATGATCAAATAGCTGGCGGCCGTGTGCAGCTGCCGGGCTGCCATACACTTTTGAAACAGTTCCTTCGGTTTGCCGGCACTGGAGAAGAGGTACGGCCACAGGGCAATCTCCGTTTTGCGCGCACACTGCACCACCGTTTGCAAATAGACCGGAAACTCCTGAATAAACTCGAGCACACTCGGCAGCAGAGCGTCCGGGATGGGCTCCTTGCTAGTGGCCTCCTCCTCCAGCACCTCGTGCAACAGCAGTTCGAGCGAGTGCGGGAAGTAGGGAAGATTCGTGCAGCAACGGGCAATTTCCCACGCATTGTAGCCAAGATTGCGACGAATGAGCTGGCGCAGTATCTGATGCAGGTAAACTTGGCTCTGCGATCGGGGTAAAAGATCAGACAACGAATCACCACACATCGCCTATTTCACCCCCTTTCCCATCTCTTCCCTCTTACCACTTACCGTCCGTTTCAGCGCATTGTATGGCAGGGAGAAATAAACGGTCGGATCGCTCGTGTAGAGTAGGGTATCATTTTCCGCCCCCAGTATGATCGCGTCTTCGAACAGTATCACCAATGGGTAGATTTTCAGCGTAAACGACAGCATTATCCGTTTACTCATGAACGTATGGCGCAGACTGCGGGATCCCGTTTCTCCCGTGCGCGGAAACACCGGAAGCCACACGCGCATCCCATACCCTCCGCAGTACAACCAAAGAGATTCCTTAATATGCGTTTTGCTCGATTCCGACACCCAGATGCATTCGACGGATGACGCCAAGCAGGTGGACGTCAGCTGGCTGTTGGCACTGCCGGTACCGTGATGGTGCGGCTGGTTGTGGTCCGTCTGCACCATCAGCACGCGACCGGACACGTTCATGATCAACGTTTCCGAGAGGGAGTTTTCGTAGCTGCTTGGCTTCATGAGGCCGCTCCCAGTTCCGACGCCCTCGTGCTTGAGGCTTGTCATGAGCACCGATATAACGCACGCAGGGTGAATGCACACATTTTTGATGTCGTATATGTGCATTTTAATCAGCTCCACGCGGTGCTGGTCGCTCCCATCGTAGTCTGCCTCGGTTTGCTTCAGGGCAAATACTGAGACGTGTCCGTCGGATGTAAACACGACCTGGGTTGGAAGTTTAGATGATAAAACTAGTTAGAGCAGGTTTATTTGTTGAACTTCCGGTATAAAACCTCCCCGATTCTGTTTTTAGAATTGATATTGGAACTCGGATCCGGAATCGGATCCGGAGTGTAGGTTCGGAATCGGCTCCGGAATTAGGTTCAGAATCGAGTGGAGGTAAAATTACCCATTTCAGCTTCTTTTTACCTCTTTCAGGTTCCTGTTCGTTGCCCATAGAGATCGACGAATATACCGATTGCTTTAGAGACTAATCAACTTACCAACTGATCACGGAATAGATTGATCAGCATCACCGGACTGGCACTCTTCGTAATCACCGCAAAACGATTGTCCAGCTTGTTTTCCTTCGAGTAGATGCGCAGCTCGTCGTGGAAACCGATCAACGAGTAACAACCTGACAAGCACAAGACACAAAGTTTAAAGGACAGGCTTTACCGCAGAAGCAGAATCTCTTTGCATACCCATAATAATAAACTCCTTCCACCACAGCAAACCACCCGTGATGACAAAATCTTTCTCCTGCGTTTCATTGCCGAACAATTTCCATTTGCGTGTGTTAAAGGAATACAACGCCACGCCTGTGCGTCCCGCGACAGCAACGTTCGTGCCGGAATGATCGATTGCACTGTACTGTTTGGAGAGAAGGAAAGCGCACATTACAACAACACACAGACACACTCATGCATGTCACTCACTCGAATTGGCCAGTTGGAAGAAATGTACGCGGTAGGAAGGTTCAACACGACCCAATGTTTGCTTTCCGATAGCACACTGTTGAACTTAAGATAGCTATCACTGCCGACGTTGACTGGATCGGGCTCCCCCGAAGGTACGTACGCCGGATCTGGGAATACATCATTCAATCAGAATGACCGTGCCATCCTGTAAAAGAATGTCACATACCTTTACAAAATTCGTCCTTTTTCCCGGAGTAGGAAACATCATTTTCGTTGGCTGCGTCGTAGTTCGATTTGTGAGCGGGATATATGTTTTGCAGCACGTCGCCGTGGTTGATGTACAGCTTATCATCGCCTTGTAGCAGCAAAAACGAATTGTTACTCTGCAAATGGGACGAAACGTGAGGGGCATTAGTAACTTGCGGTACCGGAGCCGATCGTAGCATCACCGTACCATGCACGGATTGATCGTTAAAATGCTCTTAACAAAATCCAACTGCACCAATACTGTGTTCGGCACATTTAGCAGCGGTTGATTGGTTGCTTCGCCGGTTTGAGAAACGGTCGTTAGGTTGGTTTTCTCCTCTCTTGAAATGTCCCCTTTCGCCGTCGTGGAAGATTTTTCATGTTTCGTCTGGCGTACCATGAGCAGTTGATAGCCTTCAGTTGACCAATCCTAAGGGAAAGTGAAACATACATTAGAACCCGCAGCCGCACGCGCTCACTTCGCGGATGCCATACCGCTTACGTACCATGCTAATTACATTAAACGGATCATTTTTGTATAAATCCACGTGCAGCCCGTAGTCCCAGGCGAGTGAGCAAAGCAACAGCGAACCGAACGTGCTCCACAGCGAGATGCCTCCATTGGCCCAGGCCACAATGATAGCGCATCCGTCCGGTGTCCACTTCATGTCACGCACGGAGCCTGGTGAGCCGGGAAAATCTTTAGCGCTGAGCGCTAGCCGATGCGACAGCTCCAGCCCACCGGTCAGATCATCGATCACGTACATGTTCGTTTGAGAGTTTCTGCGCCCGAAAGCTATCAGACGATATTTATGGTTGATGACGGTGCATGTCGCATCGTCCACATTTTGGCACCAGATTCCTTGTACTTGCTAGAGAGAACGGCAAACAAAACGTTCGTCAGGTTTGGCGGAACAAGAGCTTCGCAATGGCAATGGGTGTTCTTACGTTTGGATCAAACTTCGTGTTGTTTGCGGTGAGAAAGGCAGCTCGGCCATCGTTTAACGTTATTCCGAAGCCGCACAGCAGGGGTGAGTAATCGATCGAAGAAACGTACACATTTTTCTCCAGAATCGGGACGGCTGGAAAGGGAAGCCCGTGGCAAGTTAGTTAGTTTGGCTTAGGCACACTCAGGGGATTAACGCTTACATACCATAACTAACTTGCTGATTAACACTGAACGGGATTCGCTTAAGGTCGAGTGCATAGTCACGCTCTTCAGCACCCTCCCAGTTAAGACGGATGATCCGGCCTTCTTGAGTTGCGATCACAATTTGATTTACGTTAATACACGATACACAGCAAATTGGAACGTAAAGACAGATGCGGTGTGTCTGCAATACAAGCATGAGGTTTGGTTTTCTACATCGTTTTAAATACCGCTGTTGCGACGCACGGTTCTTACCAAAGACAGTTTTAAGCAGGGAATGGTTTCTTTCAAAAACAGTTCGGCACTATCCCGGCGCAGATTCGTGAAGGGCGAATCATTCTGGTTGTAGACACCCTTCGGCGTATCGTTCACTATTAGAGTGTACATAAACAAGGTGCCGCCCTGCGTTGCGCCACCGGTGGTTACGAGCAGCATGCTCGAGTCTGGTTTCCATTCCACGTTCGTGTTGACCCCATATTGCTCCAAACATTCCACACCCCTCAGCGTAGATGTTATCGGTACGCAGGGCTGCAAAACCAAACAAACGGCGATATGTCAGCTGCTTTGGTCAGGGCCGTGCGACGGTGGTAACGTACCTTTGAGTACCAAATAGCAATGGCATCTTCTGCCAGGACTGCAAACAAAATCTTGACCCGATCGCATACCACCTTCCGGATGTTGCGATGCGGCCCAATGTTCAGCACCCTTGGCCAGCCTATTGAAAAATACATCTTGGCGTTGATTGGCTACCTCCAGGGTACGCACGACGTAGTGTGCTCTCAGCAAACTTCGATAGCGTAAACAGCAAAAATCTGCCTCATCGGCATTTGCGATACATTTTTTCGTTTGGATTTAACTAAATTCTACAGAAAATATTTTCCATTTACAAAGCGCACAAAAACAAGACAGAAAAGCGAAACGTCAGTAAAAATTGACAACAACACAAATCGTCAACAACCCAGGTAGCCTGGCGTTAATAGACGTCAAAGTTAGAAATGAAAAAAAAACACAAGGATTAAGACAACGAATAACGCTATCAATTGTCTTTCCAACAGTGGGGTTTTTGCCAGTTGTTTAATGTTTTGAGGTGGTCTTGCGTTTATAATTTTGGTGCGTAAAAAACACAAATACATTCAGTTTCCGACTTACGCGGATAATGGGGACCCGAGAAATCCGCGTATCTCGAGTTTCCGTGTATCTCGAATTTTGCTTGGCATGTCGTTTATACATGGTATTAAAAGATTGAATTCTTGAGTACATGTTTGAAAGGACATTGCAAATTTGAATTTGTCGTTAAACTTCAATACAGTGCAAATATATTGAAATGATATTACAATAAATGATATAGAAAACGTTATTAATACAAATTAATGTATAATTAACTTATTTATATTTGTTTTGGCATATTTGTCCAGAACTTATAGATTTTTATAATGGTGAGATTTAGCAGATGACAAATGGAGAATCGAAATCGTTGTTGTAAACCCAGTATTCTGTCACATTTGAAAAACCGCGTATCTCTGAATCCGCGTATGTCGAGTACCGCGTATGTCAGAAACTGACTGTAATTTTGATCAAAATTGTTTGGAGTTTGAAAAATATCGGTTTTCCAAACAAAAATCATTTTTTTCATACTGAAAAATGTTAAACTATATTTGAATTCATTTTAAATAGTTTTTTTTTTTAATTTTGTGAGGTACCGCGCATGGTACCGCGCTTCTGCTCTCGCTTGGCAGCGAGAACCGCGTTTCCACGTACGTAGTGAGAAACAGGCGAGGCACCCCGTCGTTTAACGTCTCGCTAGTTGCTCTCGCATCGATCTCAGGTCATTATACGGACATGTAAAGCCCGCATTATAGGGAGCTGTCAAACACGAATAGGCCTTTTGCAACAATTGGCTCCATGGTCAAATAGCCACCGTACCCCAATGACAATATGTGCTCGATTCGAACAAATTAATGAAGACTATCTTCTCGAGCACTCTGCAGCAAAAATAGAAAGAAAATTGACAGTTTGTTAGTTTTGATCAAGGTCTATTTTACCCCAATTACACATGGTAGTTTTGGAGGGAAACTGGCTGTCAAAAATCTACTTTTGTATGGCGAAAGTAGCTTTTTGACAGCCTGAACTACCAAGTGTAATTGGCCTATTTGAGATAGACGTCGAAGCATACCGAATTTTAGCACCGCCATTATTTTGACGATTCAGTCGAAAACTGTTTACAAACAAAGTTGCAATAGCTTGGCACAATCAATTTTTTTCCTGTGGTGTTTCAAATAATGTAGAGTGCAGATAAAACTCATCGATCTTTTAGGGGCTGCTCTAGAATAAGTTTCATGAAACAAACGACAACGACAAGTTTTAGGGGCTGCTCTAGAATAAGTTTCATGAAACAAA
>KB672869.1:712071-742937 GCA_000349145.1 Anopheles dirus | reverse complement strand
AAAAAAAACATTAAGTTTCAATTTGAACTGCTTGACTGTCAAACGACTGCTCAAATTCGGTTTCGAGTGATGTATCAATTTTGGTATGGGGGTGGGTTCTATTTGGCTCGTTACCGTCAGATGAAATCGTCCCACTCAATGTTGAAATCCTACCACCCATTTTTTAAATGACATCTCCCACTCAAGGCTTTCTCACTGTGGTTAACATGTCAGGTTGAAAACTTCCAATGATGCAATTGTATCGATTTGTTCGAGGCCAATCTTTGAACTACACATTATAACCACTTCAGGTATGGTTGAAAGGATTTCAACATTGAGTGGGACGATTTCATCTAACTGTGGGAACTGTTCAAGAATGAATGAAACATCCTGTAAACCAAATGGGCTTCGTTTTTGTTAGCGTTGTCAAATGCTGCTCGATTTGTTCCTTGGGTCGGTTCATTCAGGATTCGCCATAACATTTCGCGAAGCTGTGCTGTCGTTAAAATTGTGCCAATTTTGTTTAATAAGTTTTCTCTGAAGCTCGCTATTAAGCAACCGTTATCGAGCAGTTAGATTGTCAATGGGGTTGCTGCTACGCGGTGCTGTACTAAAGCGGAAACATGAAAAACGAAATTATTGGAAACGAAAATTGCTTGGAAAAAATCAATTAAAAACGATAAAACGTTGAATATATAACAAAGACATGAGGGAATACATTTTTAAAATTGTTACTTTTTGTTTTGTTTTCTGGCGAAATCGCAAATTTTGTGTTTCGGTAGAATTTGACATGGGTTAACATGGCTACATCACGGGTTTCCCTCCAGAGCTACATCACTGCTGTCGAGCATAGCAGCATAGCAGCATAGTACACCACAAACAAAACATAAACATTGGATGCTGCTGATCGGAAAGGTTGGGATGCTGCTCTCGAAAGTAGCTGTTCGTGTGTGACTAAGTACTGGTCGCGTACAGTTATCACCGGTTATAGTAACTAAAAAGAAACATACGCAAAATGTTTCTTTAAGCCGCCGGTGATCAGATAAAACACTATCACCGTAAGATGAAACGTTAGAAAAGTATGTGGTGAGTGTAGTGGTATAAACGAAGGTGGCATGAGTGAGACGGCTCGCGAGTTGAGTGAAGTGAAATAGATAGTGAAAAAAACGACAACAACAAATGGAGCTGTCGGTGCATTATTCATCTGGAAAAGATTAATCGCGGCTATTTAAGCACCCCCGACGATTAATGGGTTTCGAAAGAAAATGCTATCGATTATGTCACGGATCGGTCGTCCGTCGTAGTGTGGTGAAAATATTCCGACAAATGCTACGGGTACCAACTTCTCGCAGTGCAGTATCGTGTAAAACGTACGTGTGTGGCCACTGTTTGGCAGTCAAAGTTTGCTGAAAAAGTGTACATTCTACAGTCACGCCAGGTAGGTGCGACGGCTTGCAAGATATATGCGATCATAATTTATCCGAGTGGGCAATGCTGGTTGCTTCGCACACACTGCTACCTACGGCAAAGGGTACCAATTGCCGTAAAAACACTTGATAAATGGCCCTGTAGCCTCGTAAAACCCCACCCCACCGCTTCCCAGTGCGCACGGCGCTGGGACGGGTCGGTCCTTTCAGAATGAGGACGCAATCGTTTTCGGTAAGGTGGGCAGAAGGCAAAAACCCCATCTCGCAACTAATGAATGCAATGTGGATGAAATGGATGAAAACTTTTTCCTGCTGGCCGGGGCTCAATTGATATTCTATTTCGCCGTCAAGCGCGCACCGATGAGGCAACGATTGTTTCGGCAGGCGAACGTGAAGAATTTGTTAAACGCACTTTTTCCACCCGTCGTCGTCGTCAGCCAGCTTTCAGGAAAGGAAACTCGCCTTTCCGTTCATTATTGCGTTCTCCCACTGTCTCTCTGCTTCTCTTGCTATGCATATCCCGTTCGAAAATAGATCCTTGCCGAACGTTCGGGCAGCGTAGAAATGGGGAAAAAATTTATGATTATTTGATCAGTGTTTTATTTTTTAATTTATGTAAATAATTCTTTATTGCACGGGCTTTCAAAGCACCTCGGTCGGGTCGGAAGTGTGCGCGAGCGAGTGCGCGCCTGCTTTGATATGCTGGTGGCGTCCCGCTCACACCCGTGCAGGTGCTACGTGCGCATAAAAAGGAAGGTTTTATTAGCGCACCAAATACTGCCCTGCTGGGACCGTATAATCGGATCCCGCGTGCAGTAGTGTAGGTGACATAAACACGGCCAGCCTCTGGTGCGGCATGTGTGCATGCGCGAGCGAGAGAGGGATAGCAAAATGGAAACGATTACTCTGCATGAAGTGCCGATGGGTTGGTATGCGTGACTTGCGATAGTAAAGTACATACTCACACACGCTGGGCCGGAGGGAGAAAGCAAATAGCAGGGTGTTTTTTGCCCGTACTCAAGAAGCGGAACGAGATAGGTAGAGTATTAATTTTCTACCCATACTACCGCACAGCGGATGAAATATGAGAGAATTTCCTTAACGCGACTCTGCCATCCCGCTCCCGCACGTTGCTACGACGGATGTGGTCTGCTGCTGCGTGTGTATAATACTCAAATGTCACTTTTCTCGATTGTCTGTCAACTAGCGGGTTGTTTTCATTTGTTTGTTTGTCAATGATTAAGGCCGAATCTTCCGATGTCCTCCCCGGACGCCTTTCCCCGCGGCTTGGTCGGTGCTAAGGGGTTGGCCGTCGGTCTAGTCGGGTCTCCGAAAGATGACGATTCTCGGTTCCTCCCGTGCGTGCGTGTTATCAACCTAGTTTTGCCTCTCGGTCCCTGGCTACAACGCACAAAAAAGGTCCTACCGCAGCAACCGTGTTATTATGTCCAATAAAGTTCGCCGGTCCGCACTGCGCATGTCCCAATAATATCCGACTTGACAGATATTAATTGCTTTGAAGTTGGCCAACAATAGAGAATAAATTGAATTCAAAATTTCAAATTCAATTATGTATGCTTTTGCTAGGCGTGTCTGGGAATACTTTGCAGCGGCGGCCACGCCATGTCGTTCTTTTTCACCTGGGAAGAAAAGAAGAGACAAAAAAGGCAACGAAGGCCTCAGTCGCCTCCGAACGGACATTAGGAGAATATATTCCAACGGAAACACTGACCCAACTGGATACACAGGTCCCGAAACGTAACCAACCGATTCTGGAAGATTTATTTTTTAATAATACACGGTACGTTAATTTAACGATCCGCTCGGACGGTCCGGATCCGGCCGACATTTTGTGTCCATTTGCCCGGGCCGCTGTGTGCCCATTTCGTGCAATGATTGAGATAAATTCAAGAATAACGATCGGCGCACACAGTCGGTCTCGGAAGCCACCTGCGCCCAAAAAAATGGGCCCCATCCGTCCGTCGCAGGTGATAGTGCTGCAGTGGTGTGTTTGCACTGATGGCTTCTACCAATACATCGACGGCAACGTGCTGCTGTTCTGCCGGTGTGCACCGTCCGCTCGCTTGGGCCATCTGGAAGGAGGCTGGCCGCGGGACGGCGGACGAGTGTGAAGGTTGCGAAGGGGAATCTATTATCCGTGCAGCAGCAGCCGCGACCCGGCTCGAATTGCATACTTTTGGTTCTTTTTCCGAACCATCATCATCGCATAGGAAATTGGCCTTTTTCTATCGTCTCTTTCCCACCATCGTTTAGAACATGCTAGTTTGAAGGATAGAAAGTGAGAAAGTGATCAGAGTTTGTGCGCGTGTGTGTAAGAGAGAGAGAGAGAGAGAGAGAGAGAGAGAGAGAGAGAGAGAGAAAGAGAGCAAGAGGGAGCGCTACCCGTGGAACGTCTAACTAGCATCAAAGTGGGATTGAGTTGCTCCTCAAAACTATCGTAGTGTGCGTTGGATAATTCGTCCTCTCTTAAGCTGGATTTAACTTGCTGTTCTAAACGCATTTATCTAAACCAGGGGTCGGCAAAGTGCACTCCGCATCTGATTTTTAGTAAGGTTTCAAATTATCCAAAATAATAATTTTCACAACATCGTTAACACAGATATACAGATAAACTTTCATCAACAGCTGCAATAACGTTTTACTGACTTAGAACTTCTTCTTTGACGTGATGGCCTATGGGATCAGGACTACAATTATACGGCTTATAAGATTTAAGCACCGCTATGGAAGACAAATGACACTTACTTACCCAGCAAGTTGCAGCACTTTCCATCCTTTCTTCAACCGTGCACAGAATTGCATGTATTTGTGCCATCAAATCATGAAGAGTGCACGATCAATCTTGAAATCGTTGGAGGTGCTCGGTTACACCCCTCGAAGAAACAAGACAAACAGGGTCTCATATAAACCGATTTGGTTTTGTCCCGTATGTATGTTCGATTTACACACATCATGGGTGTAACTTGAAGATAATTCCTTCACTAAATGTCAATAATTATTTGTCTTCAGTTGTGTGGTAGTTCGTGTTACTAACTGTGCGGTTTATATTACGTTAAATATATAGCTGGTTTAGTTAACCAACCAAGCTCCATTTGCATGTATATTTGGTCCCTCAGAGATTTGAAGCCCATTTTCAATGTTTTGATTTTTTAATTCCTTCTCAACGATTGGTTAGTGAAGTTTCAACTTATGCAATACTTGAATTTTGATTTATGATTTGAAGCTAGAAACATCTGTATTTTGTGATTACATTTTCAACATTTTGATTAAGGGTGTTACACACGTTCATCAACATCGCACGTCACTAGTGCGTCATTTTTTCTATATCTTTAATAGTAGTTCATATTCTGAACTTTTAATAATTCAAATTTGGAATCATTCAAAACACAAAAAAATCTGACCTTCGAATCGAGGGGAGTACGGTTTTAGAAATCGGCTCCACGAACTGAAACATTTGATGCAAATTGGTCCTTTTCTTGTCAATTTTGCCGACCCCTGAACTAAACACTACGTTGCGAAGAGAAGAATTGGTTAAAAAAACACCTTAGTTTATGTATGCCCGTGTGTGTGTATGTCGTACACACACACACTCAAACGACCGAGGGCCTGTGTGCGATCAAATGATAGCTTTTAATCTTTGACATACACAAATGGGTTTTTATTTCCCTTTCGCTACACACACCCTTGGTTACGGCTGCTGGCTGGCTGGCTGGCTGGCTGATGTTGGGTTGTTTAGTTAGCGTTGAGCTTTCTCGCTCTCGCTCTCACCTTCCCGCAGTCCCTTTCGCACGTCTTCGGCGGCAGAGGCGGCCCTGAAGAGACGGGCATAATGCAAACAGATGAAACGGAAGAACAGCAGGGTACGCGAAACAGAGGATGAGAAGAACATGTGTTTACAATGCCCACGGACGAAGAACTCCAGCCAATGCTCTAACAGCCGTTCCGTGTACGGTTGGGATCACAGGAAGGAGCGTAAAAAAGTACCACCGCAGCGTGTGATCCTGGTGTGGGACGCAGGGAAACCGTAGATGAAGATGACGATGATGATAGGTTCTTTCCGAACCACTTTTATTCGTTTCTCTGCTTTTGGAAGCACGTCGGCATTTTCTACTCGATTAGCCGAATCATCCAAAAATGATGTTCGCTTTCGATGTTCTCTCCACATCCACTCCATTGTTATATTAATATTACTCCCCGTGTATATTACAACGCTACGAGTTTCCGATTACTATGTCCTGAAACGGCCAGCAGCGAGTGCAAAATGTTCCCTACAAACTGTATGCAGCACAGCAAATATAAGTGGGCCCGGTCGGGTACGGAATTCCATAGAAAACGTTCTTTTACTTCCCTTTGCCGAAGATTTTATCCGCAAAAACCAACAGTGCAACGGGAGGTGAACTGACGAAACCGTCCATCGATTCCTCATCAAACAACATTTGTTGGCTTAAATGGGTTTTACGTTGCCGTTGGTGTGTGCCAACTCTCTCTCCCTTTTTCTCTCAGTGCTTGGGCCAAAAAACGCGCTTGTTTTCACTAAGTTTCCCATGTAAACATCCAATGCGCCGTCGCAATGCAATTTGAACCGTCTATAAATGCTCTCGCAGATCCGTCCCATCCGTTCTTTCGATCCGGCTATAGCCTTCCCTCTCCCGCAGCCGTCTCGCACCTCTTCCCTCTCCCCCTCCCCCTTTCATCACGCCAACCCCCCTGCGGCGGGGCCACACGAGAAGGGAGAGAACGTGTGAATGCGTTTCACATGCTCACGTCGCCGCCTACTCGATGTGCAAGAAGGCCTCGGGAGCCGGACTCGTCGGCTCAACTTCTTTACCTCCACGAGAGGCTCATAAAAAGTAATATGCCTCCCGGCTAGAGGCTAGGCTGTGTGGATGCTGCCGGATGAAGCGGCCGAGTGAGTGCCGCCCCGGTGGTGGTGCGCCCGACGAAGACCAAGAAGCGCTCACCACACGTATCGTCCACACACAGGGGCAGGGGATTCCTTTTTCCGATAGGTCCTGGGTGTACCACATGCTGTACACAGCATTCCGGCCTGGCGAAAGGATGGCGATGGCGATGACGATGATGATGACGGTTCGACGGCGTGCACCACTACATGGGCGCGCGCGCGCGTGCAAGTGGAAATTGAATCGACCCGAAACCGGAGCATTAAAAAAAACACGAAAAACCCTCCGGAATCGGCGTGCGGAGGAGACTCATCTGTAACCGTCGGGAAGTAATCAAAGCACGAACGAGAGAGAGAGGAGACGACCACCGCTGGCCGCGGACGATTACGATGGCTGCTTTAGGTGTGTGTTTGTGCGGCTTGGCGCGGAGGTTCGTCGACGGGCGGCGGGAAGCGCACCGACCGGGATTATTATTTTTGTGGAAAGGCTGGCTCCGCCGCGCCGTGGTTCGATTATGGCTCACATGGGGTTTCTAGAAGCTGTGTACAAGCAGTCGTTTAGCTTGCGTCGTACGGAGGATATATCACTTCGCGTTCGTCCGAGGAGGCATAGACCGTGCTTCTTGTGCTGCTGCTCTGCTGCGAGCACACAGCAGCGCGCGAGTGGAACGAGTGGAATTACATACGTGCTTTATTACTATTAAAAAAGTAATAGTATTACTTGCGCGCGGCGTCATCGAATATCGCCCGCGACACGTGGAGGGGGCGGTGGTGTGCACTACGCGATACTAGCCCGGCATGTTCTCGGCGCTTTTACGTGCCGCATGCATGCCACTACAGCGTACTCTCCAGGGTGGATTCGAGTGGACCCAGATGTGGAAGCCGTTGTGCAAACGAGTGCACAGGACCGTGCCGTGACCATCAATAAAATTTGAAACCCCCGCCGCCGACACCGGCCAACCGTCGGCAAAATGGAACCGGAATGGTACACGGTACGGCAGCTGCTGCTGGTGCGAGTGTTGTTTTCCGTGGCTGATTTTCTGCTGATTTGAAATGACACTCCAGATAGTGAGAGTGGACCGCCACCGAGACGGTGGGAGTGGGGGATCCCGCATGCACAGGGGACAAGCCAAAAAAAAAGAAGCAGAAAAAGAGGACAAAATAACGATAATCATATCTCGGGTGTTCAATTTCTTCCACTTACGGACACGGAGGCCGCTGGGGTAGGTCGATTTTAGTAGATAGATTTTAGCTTACCACCAGCACGGTTCGTATCGGTGTGGTTCAAGTGGATTAACTTTGTAGCGTGTCGGTGGGCACGAGTAGGTACACAAGGTATGAACATTTCAAGAAACGCAAATACGGGGGAACATCGGTTTTTACGAGTGGCCGGCTACGATTCAGCTAAATTATTTAATTTGCCAGGCGGAACGGAACAGTTCGAATCGAACCCCCGGGGAGTTTGTGTGACGATTTTGTTCCCAAGCCGGACAGCATCATGCAGAGATTTGGCCACTAAATTGGAGTTTGTTTTTATCAATCATTTTCTCGTTTGGTTTCTAATCAATCATCCCGTGTTGTAATTTTCCAATGCTCCGGATAGATGTTGGTGTCTTTTTTTGCTCCATCAAGACAAGATTACACACGCTGCTTAATCGAACATTGAGTACTCACTGTGACGTCGGTCCTGAAGGACTGCAGAATTGTGTTCGGGTGTCGAAAACAGGAACATAACAGAATGTCTACACACGTACACAACATCTTGGTTAACATTTTATGCGCACAATGTTTTCTGTTTAGTTTCAAATAGTTTATCGTATTGATTAGTTTTTTTATATACATTCCACAGGTTAATGAGATGCAGATCCAGCGAATGTGAAATGTGTGGATATTCGAGTTTGAGAAAATTCGACTGAAAATCATATAACGATGGAGTCGACCAAAAACACTCCCGATCGTCCGTCGTCTAGGTTAAACAGGCTAAGCACTCCGCTTGCTATAGTTTAACGCATCGAGAGCCAACCAATTCAACATTGCAATTAATCGCCTGGACACGCTCGCGTCGTGGTCCAGTAGCGACGAGAAATAAGGATCGTTAGAATCCTGTGTCCTTCCTACCTTGCCTTGCAACGTCGTGCAGACGCTGTGACAGGTAGCTGAAGAATGTTTTACTGCAGCCGTGATCCTGCCAAAGCATCCAACTGCAGCAAAAGTAGCAGCGCATCAGCTAAATCCCATGGACCGTATCACCAACCGTACTCACTGCTGGACATCACCGCTCGCATTGTGGCACAGAATGAACCATTCCAGAAGATTGAGGAACGGTACGACCGCATCCCGGAGCCGGTCCAGCGGCGCATCGTGTTCTGGTCCTTTCCGCGCAACGAGAAGGACATCTGCATGTACAGTTCCTTGTCTAGGTGAGTGCCGGCGAATGTGTGTGGGATGTGGCGTTCCCTCTGCCTTCACTTATGTGTATCGATGACTCTTTGTTTCTCCCGTTTCACACCACCGCTCGTAGGGTTTCCTCGATCAACTCGGTGGAATCGCAAAGCCTCAGTTTCTGTACCGGATTAAAGTTGGTTGAAACCGGGTGCGTGGAGAACGTCCTTCAGGTTGGCTTCCATCTAAGTGGCATCGTGTGGTCACACCCACCGAACCAAAGCGAACGCCACGGCACCGGCAGCAATGCTGGTTCGTCTTCCGGAAGCCGCATTAATGAGCTGGGCTATCCACTACCACCAGCGAACCAGAATCAATACAACAATTACCATCACCATAATCATCATCAGCAGCCGCCGCACCACCACCACCACCATCACCACGCCCATCTGCATCATCACGCTCACCATCATCAGCAGCAACAACAGCAGCAGCAGCAGCAGCAACATCATGCGCATCATGCGCCGCCACTTTCGCCACCGCCTCCGGCTCCACCTATGGGCCATCAGGTGCAAGCGCAAGGTGGAGCAGGGGCCGGCGGACCCGGTGTGCAAGTAGCGGCTGCCGCGGTGGCGGTCGCGGCGGCCGCTGCCGCCGGAGTTCCTCCGCCACCGGGTGCTGCGCACATGGTGGTAGTAGCGCAACAACCGATGGGGATGGGCGCCCAGCACTTACCGCCGAACGGACAGCAACCGTTCAACGGTGCGAACATAGATCACCGGGATGCGTTCAACAACATCTCCATCGGGGGACAGAGCGCTGGCAACGGTGCAGGGCTGGAGGAAAACAAGAAATTTAAAGTATCCGTCAGCTTTGATCGGTATGTATAGGGATAGTCACTTAGTCGAACATATCGCTAACCGTTTAATCCTTTACCGCAGATGCAAGATAACATCGGTGACGTGTAGCTGCGATACGAAGGACATCTTTTGGTGTCATCACGTGGTCGCCTTAGCGCTGTACCGTATCCGGAACGCCGAATCGGTGAAACTACGAGTTCCTATCTCCGAAACGCTGCTGCAAATGAACCGCCAGCAGCTGCAAAAGTTCATCCAATACCTGATTGCGGAGCATCACACGGAGGTGCTACCGACGGCGCAGCGTCTTGCGGACGAGATACTGCAGCAACGCTCCGAAATCAATTCTATCTGCGGTGCACCGGATCCGACGGCCGGTGCCTCGAAGGACGACGATCACTCGTGGCATCTGGATGAGACGCAGGTGTGCGAGGCGGTCAAAACGTACCTCGGGCAGGGCAGCTACTACTACAGCAGCAAGCACCTGAACTCGCTGTTCGGCAAGGTGCGCGAAATGCTGCGCGCCCAGGACTCGAACGGGGCCCGCATGCTCACACTGATCACGGAGCAGTTCCTGAGCGATCCGCGGCTCGTGTTGTGGAAAAACCACGGTACCCCGATGACGGAGAAATGCCGTCAGCTGTGGGATCAGCTCGGTGCCTTGTGGGTGTGCATAGTGTTGAATCCGAAGTCGTCGCACGTCGAACGGATGCACTGGAAGTCGCTGCTCGAGAAGTGGTCGAAAAGCGAGGTGTGCCCGCAGGAGGATCCGGACCTGCGCACGTCACCCTCGTCGAGCCGGGAAAGCGTTCGGGATCGCTCGAATCGGGAACGGGAACGAGATCGGAACAGGTTCTTCCGTGAAAACAACCTTCGCAACATGATGTACTACAACCATCACCAACAGCAGCCGCACCAGCACCAGCCGCATCAGCACCAGCATCAACCGCAGCACAATAATCAGCACAACGGTGGCGGTGGACACGATAATCCCCACAGGAACCACTATGATCATCGTTACGGTGCAATGAAAAATCGCAATGGCGAGAATCGTGGTGGAAATAATCACCACAACGATCAGTACGACAGTTCAGAAACGGATTCGGACTCCGACGAGGAGATGGATGAAGCGAATGAGGATGAGGGTGGAGCTGAAAACAATGGGCAGGACGAAGAAGAGGATAGTAACGAGAACGGTGACGCCATGAATCATGACCACGAAGACGAGGACGACCATCACCACGAGGATGACGAGGCAGAACGGAGACGGAGACGTGCTGATGGCAACGGTATGGAGGAGGATGTGGTGGATCAGGTGCACAACATTCTGCAGGAGATCAACTTTGGCGCGGACGGGGCGGTACCCGGACCGAGTCGAAAGCTGCGCGACGAAGACGGCGAAGTGCGTGATTTCATGAACCTCAATCTGATGAATGCCTCCGAGGAGGAACATCGGTTACCGGAGATGATGCCCGAAAACGACGACAGCTCGCGCGAATCAATGGATGTAGATGGATCGGGCATTTGTGGCCCATCGTCCAGTGGTACCGTAGTCGGCAGGTTGGGTGGATCCGGCAGTGGAGGCGGCGGCCCGAGTAGCTCCAAATCGGGTGCAGTCAATGTCGGTTTCTTCCAGAGTCCTTGCATCTGCGGTGTGGATAAGTGTGGGTGCAATCGGCCAGTGTTTTTGGACGACATAAAGCCGAAGAAATTTTTCGACTGCGTCGCAGCGGCAGCTGCTGGTGGGAGTGGTGGATCGGTATCGTCGTCGGCCGGTGTTAGTGCACCCAATTTCGATGTCAACGAAGACGCGAACCAGGAGTGTATTGAGCTGTCCAAGGACGGGAACTTAGTCGACACGACTGCAACGTCGGCGACAGGCGGCACACTGAAGTTAGGTGCAAGCGATGAAGCGATCGAAACCATTGCCGGAGCTTCCTTTTCGTCCTCCTCGTCGTCCTCGTCGTCCAGTTCGTCCATTTTGACGACCATGGATGATCATCAGAAGGAGGTGGAGTTGGACTTTGAAAAACCTGGACCATCGGGATTGAATCGTCGCCAAAGCAGCACACAGGAGGTGACGAAAGCGAACGATGCTTCGTCGGGAATGTCTTCCAACACTGCGGTGAATGGCACTGTACGCATAGGTCATGACGATTGCGATGAGTGTGAGCAGCAGGATAAAGACAAATCGGAGTGTACCAAAGCTGCCGCGGATGACGATGAAGTTGCAGGCCCTAGTGGGATCGCTTCGTCTCATGCAGTCAAGACGGTAAAGGACGTGGCCAAAGTGGACCACGAAGAAATGGAGTTGGATCCGGAAGCTGGACCTAGCACGAGACGCACCAGTACGGACGATGGGTCAGCTGGGGCAGGAGGCTCGGGTTTAAACGGTGGAAACGGATCCCTAGCCGCCCCAGGGGCACGAGTCAAACAGGTGAACGTCGGAGACGGTAATGCAAGCGGTAACGGCCGACCCTGCAAGCGTCTCAAGCTGAACAATGGCTCTTGGGTTAGCAAAAGCGGTGTCAAAACACCTCGTACGATCTTCCACAAAGCGCTCGATGCCGTGAACATGTCGTGGGAAAATGAACACCTGAAACGTATCCTGGAGTCGGACAGCTACAAGCTGTCCAGTCGTAATTCAGTACAAATTGCTGGCTCGAGTAAGACTCCGGTGGCGAGCCATCCGAGCGTGAAATCCAACTTCAACTCGAACGGTCAACCGTTGTGGCATGAGAAGATTTCCATGACCGCAGCACGAATCGATTCGTTGCGTTCGCACGGTCACATGGAGGCCGCACTGCGGCTGTCTGTGAGCGTAGTTCGAACGATGCGTGAAATCCAGCGTGAGGCTCAGGCGCTCTGGCTTCGACACAAACCAAAGTTGCCTGCACTGCAAGCAGCTGCCGGCGACCAGAACCAGTCTCCCGCTGCGAGCGCTGCTTCCTCAGGCTCCGGATCGACATCATCCACCACGGGACCACGTTGCAATTGTGGCCCTGTAAAGGCTTTACCGGTGGAATCGTCCTCGTGCAGGAAGGAACCTAGCATTAGCAGCGGAAGCAGTAAACAGTTGCCTAATTCTTTATCATTGCCACCACCACCCCCGCTACCTTCGTCGTCTACATCCGCCATGCAGCAACAGCAGCTTATAAAGCAGCAGCAGCAGCATCATCACCATCAGCAGATGTTGCATCAGCACCAACCACAGGCATCCACCTCGTCGGGAATTAAATCGGGTTGCCAGTGTCAGTCGCACCGCCATCAGTCGCAAAGCTCAGCCCATTTTCCCCCGCAACCTCCACCACCACCACCACCTCCGCCCTCTGCAGCAATAATGCCGGATCTTCATGCGGCCAATGCTGCACCCCCGGTACCAGCGATGAAGAAAGATTGCTCCAAATGCATACAAATTAAATGTTACTATGAATCGGTCGGTTCCGGGGCATCATCCTCGCTGAAGCATGGTGGTCCGGTGGCTGGTCCATCTCATGGAGGCAACAATGGCCATCACGGTCCGCATCCACCTCCACTAGCAGCAGGACCACCACCAATCCCATCAACATCGGCCGCAGCAGCAGCCGCACAGCAGCAACGCTTACATCGCAGCTCGAGTGGAATGATATGCAACTCCTCAAAGTGCAATCATTTCGTGACCGGAGCGAATGGCGCCGGAATGATGCAACCGCAACCACCTCCGCATGAGCTCTACCGTAAAATGTCACACTGCTCTACGGTTGGATCGCAACACCAACCACCGGGAGGTCAGGTGCAACAGCCTCACTGCAGCCGCGACTTCCGGTATATGAAATTTCCGAACGTTCACCCAAATCACCCACACCACCAACACCACCAACACAACCATCATCATCATCACCACCATCATCATCCGCAGCAGCAGCAACAACAACAGCATCATCATCAGCAACTTCCAAATCAGCACCATGCGTCGGCATGTGGCGTAGGTGCCGGTGGTATGATCGCTCCCGTGGGTATTCGTCATCCGCCACCCCCGGGGCCATCGACGTCACGCACTCATGGGACACCGACTTCCGATCCATCGATGCCACCAACTACCACCCAGTCGTCGGTCACCGTTACGACAGTCTCTTCGCACATATCCGGAACACCTGGAACCTCGGCACCGGGAGTGGCTTCCTCTGCTGCATCGAAGCCTCCCACCGCGTGTTCAGCATCGGTGGCCGGTTCAGCATCGACATCGTTCCAAGCAAAGTGCAACTGTCCTATTCACAAGGAAGATACGTTGCCGCAACCACCACCACCTCCGTCAGTTGCTACGGCCGGACCGCCGCCATCACAACCACCATGCCATCCGCTCGATGTCGGTGCAGGACCATCGTCCATGAGTACAACAGTATCATGCTGTGTGAAGCCTATCTGTTGTTCGTTGGCCATGCCACCACATCATTCCCAGCACAAGCCGCCCTCTTGTCCAGTGCCTCCCTCGTATGGTCCTCCGCCGGGAATGGCAACTTGCAGTGGCTGTGCGATGCACGCGGGTGGGCCTCAATCTGCAATGTACAACGGCAATGGAGGGCTGTATGGCATGGCGGCTTCATCATCCTCGTCTTCTTCCTCGTCGTCGGGTAGCCATGGTCATGTACAACCTATGCCATCTGGGTCAATGTCTAAACCCTTCGATAGATCGATAATGGGCCCATTCAATGGTGTCGATTGCGAAGCGATGTCCGCACAGCATCATCAACACAAAGAGGATTGTCCTGTCGCCCTTGCGAAAACTAAAAACTTAGGAGGAAGCAGTAGCAGCTGCAGCAGCAGCAACAACTCTAACTCTTCCCAAGCATCCGGCTCCGGCCGAGCAGCTTCTTCGTCGAATGGCACCGCAAATGTCAACATGACATCTTCAGCCCTGCTGGAGCCAATAAAGGTGAACCGGAAGCCGAACTGCTTATCGAAATGCATCGACTGCAGCGTGGGGTGTGAGGTGGAATTTCCACTGGACGCGATTGCATGCATTTTCGACTGTCTGACCGAGGCGTCCCTAATGCCGGAAGCGGTAACGATGCAGATGAACGAAATGAGTCGCATGGCGTACGATGCTGGTAATAGTGGATCCGCTGGTGGTGCTGGTGGCAATGGGAGTGGTGTTGCTGCTCCCGAGGATGTCAACATCATCGCCCCGAAGTATCGCCATCTGCCCATAGCCGATTCGTCCGATCGGCACGAGACGTATCTGACGCTCGCATTCGAGGCAGCCATTCTGGCACTTAGCAAACAACGTATTATGCCGCACGGACTATACGCTCAGCATGTGATCTGCAAACAGCAGGATCAGCTCATACAGCGTCTACGCAGTATCGATCTTGATTCCGTGCTAGTTGGTGTACTGCGGAAGCTAAGCGTGCAGCTGCTGGACGGTGGTCCAACGAGCGGTCTCGGCAAACTAATTCACCCGGAGTCGGTGCCGATGCACACGCTGGCCCGCTTCCTGTTTGCCTCCCTGCTGAACCAGCATCCGGACCTGGCCTTCGAGATTGGGTTGCGTGCGATGCGCTTCCCGATACTGGAGAACATCAACGAGGGTGGCTCGGTGAATGGTATTGAGCTGCAACATAACAACTTCATGCACTCACCATATCCGCGCTGGTGGACGTTGGGTCACTTGGAAACGCAGCAGTGTTCGCTCAGTTCGACGATGCTAAGTGCTGCCAAGGGCGATACGAAACGCCTGTCAGCGGTGCTCCAAAATGCACGTCGAAACATACACAGTTCGTCGCATCTGTTTAAGGTAGGTTAGAATTGAAAATCCATATAGTAGTCATGCATGTTTCAAATACCTTACTGAAACGTTTTTGTCTACTGCATTTGTCTCTCAAAGTATATTACTACTACTAGCATTTGTCTCTAAGTATATTACTACTTTCATCGCTTCTCGGCCTAAAGGCTAAGATCAAAGTGTAGTATCTGTTCTTATCAGCTTAACATCTGATAGCTCTCCCATTGGGAGACAACAAATGTTAAACTCGTTTTTGTAACGCGGAAGACAGTTCCGGGGCTTGCTCCACTGCTTCCACGGGTTGGCCCGGTATTGCAGTACCGCCGGGATCGGCCCACTTAAAAAAAAGTATATTACTACTTTGAGGATTGTTGTGCCCCGATGTTTATTTTTTCTTTATTGAGATACAGTTCTTGAGATATTCCCAATTCTCTCCTGTGCTTATTTATCCCGGTTTGCAAATGCTGTTCTTTTATAAATATGAATTCTTATATTCTTAATTGTTTCCTGATTGTCAAATAATTGTGATCCTAAGCTGACGCTCGTATAATTTGATTTCCTCTTTTCTTTAGCTCGCTCAAGATGCATTCCGCTTCGCCACACCAGAAAATGGCCCCCGTAGTCAGACACTTCTTGGAGTGGCTTTCGAGCTGGGGTTGCAAGTGATGCGTATGACGCTCACCTGTCTGAACTGGCGCCGCCGGGAAATGGTTCGCTGGCTGGTCACCTGTGCGTCTCATGTCGGAATCGACGCCCTGATGTCTATAATGCAAAATTGGTACGCGGTCATTGTTGTGTTACGGCGCGCCACAAAGCGACTGTTTAAAACGGAGTGTTAACTGTCTCTTTCTCCGCAGGTACCACCTGTTTACGCCGACGGAAGCGACGGGTCCGGTTGCCACAACCATCATGTCACATTCGACGATCATGAGACTGAATCTTAACTTCCGCCAGCAGGACGAGCTGTCCAACTGCGCCCGTACGCTGGCCCTGCAGTGCGCCACGAAGGATCCACCGAACTGTGCCCTGAATGCACTAACGTTGTGCGAGAACGACGCCATGGCCTTCGAAACAGCATATCATATAGTAATAGATGCTGCGACTCACATCATGACCTCTAGTCAACTCTTCACCATTGCTCGGTATGTTAGCGGTTGTCTTTATTATCTTTGATCCAAATTACTCATCCGCTTTACATTAAGTTCCCTGTAAGAGCATGAATATCCCGGTGAACAATGGAGGATCACTCCATTCAATCATTTTAATACATATGGATTCCAGTACGGTTCTAGAACGGGAAAGGATTGCATGCAACTAAGTCGTTGTAGTATTTGAAATGTTCTTGCATTGCCATTATCGTTGTTTCTCATGTCCGTTTTCACACATTCGTACGACAGATATATGGAACATCGCGGTTATCCGGCGCGTGCGTACAACTTGGCCATGCTGGCAATGAAAAACGTCCAGCTGGCTTACAATCAAGACACACATCCGGCGATTAATGACATTCACTGGGCATGCGCGCTATCGCACTCGCTTGGCAAGGCGGAATTATCGAAGATGATACCGTTGGTGATAAAGAACGTACAGTGCGCAACGGTGCTGTCGGATATTTTGCGACGCTGCAGCGTCCCCACACCCGGGCTGCACAACTTTGGCGCACATGGTGGTAGAGGTAAAATTAAATAGTTGCAGGAGTGTTTTTGATGTTTTCATAATAATTTTTGTTTATTACTTAATTTTCATCCACAGGTAATAATCTGAGGCAATGCATTAAGCTAAGCTACGATCGGGAGCCGCTAAATCAACTGCTAGAGGCTGCCGTTTCGGCCTACGTGAATACGACCCACTCAAGGTGCGAATGCAACGTGCTGCTGCGCTTTGTGCCACCCATTTACTAATGATTCTGCTCTCCAATTCCCATCAGGTTGTCTCACATTTCGCCGCGCCATTACAGCGATTTCATTGATTTTCTCAGCAAAGCGCGCGACACGTTCATGTTGGCGCGCGACGGACCGGCTCACTTTTCCCGACTGATTGAAAACATCACTATCGCTTACAAGGGCAAGAAAAAGCTGGTTCGTCAAGTTCGGCAACGTTTTCAGTTTGTGTAAGCGTGGACAGAAACACTAGCGTACATCATACGTTCTCAAATTCTCTCCAATCTTGTCTCTCCTGCAATGACAGCGAACGTACTGTATTTGTTTCCGTTAGTTTTCAGTTTCGCCACCTTACAGTGATTATGTTACATTAGCTAGGATAATGAATTTTTGGCGAATCTATTGCCTACTTCATTCGAACGATTTTGCGTTAGTTATGGACATGGAGTGAAACCGTGCCAGGTAGCGGTGGGGCGGTGGTGAATGAAACGAATATTCGAGACGCATACAAATCTCTTTGCCCCGCATTAGCTAACAAGCTTCTCCAGTCGTGTTAGTAAACGACAAGTATAGACAATGAGACACTGGGTATAGTAGCAGTATTATAATGTTAATTAATATTCGTACTTTTCCATTTAAGCTTTTTCTTGTTTTATTGTTTCTACTGAACATTTCGCCTATTTTCGCCTTCAGTGCATTTAAAACTGTTATTTAGAAGAGATTTGTTTGAGAATTGTTTGTGTAACATACGACGAGGACCTTTTTGCGTTCTGGCCCATTCTGTCTCTCTTTTTATGTGCTCTCTCTCTCTCTCTCTCTCTCCCGCGTGTGCTCTGTTTTGCTTTATCTTAAGCTGTTTAGTAGTTTTATTTCTTAAGTTTTGCCACCACGAAACCTGACCAATAATAGTGTGTTTGTTTATCAAACAGAGAATGCATTCTATTCGGAATTGATCTCAATTTATTGCATTAAAATGAAGCTTCACCGTTGAAAGCAAATCAACCACTTGTCACCCGTTGCCGGTAGCTTGTTTTGGTTATCGAACGAACAGATAAAAAATCAACTCTAGTGCTATAGCTTGTTTTATGATAAAACTACAATACTTCCTCCAAACTGCTGATACAAAGAAAATAGATAATTATTCGCGTGTAAGACCACGTAGGTAAGTGATTGAACGAGTAAGTGAGTATACATGCCAATCGATAGGGAATAATGCGATAGGACTACGACAACAACACAAAACTAATACAGTTGAATAGCAAATAGTGTACCGAAACAGGATTGCCAAATACCAAATAGAATGACGATGCAAGCAAACTGCAATTCCAGACCAGGCCATCGTTCTATATAATTGCAACCAAAATAGAAACCCTTACATTGAATCAACTTGCGCTGCGCTAAACGTACATGCGTACACTCCCCCGGTAAAAGATAGCAAGAAAACAAACGAATTGTTATAGACAAAAACAATCATGCAGGAGTGTACGGCAGCTTTCGTGTGATGTATTGATAAAACTGCATTTAATTTACGTGCCACAACAAATCCGGTCATAAAACACTACTAGCCTGAGCCTAGCATGCCATGGCGACATATGTAGGCGTAGAAAGGTAAGTGCAGAGAAGACGCGAAAAAAGATTAAGAAAAAAACATTGCCGTTGATGCAAAAAAAAACACGAGAGTCAAAGAGAACCGCAAAGTGAGATTTTGTTATACATTTAGTAGAGACGTTATCGTATGCAGGGCCTGGTTTTGATATTTTCGTTGTGCCTATGTACTTCGGATCGGTTATTAGTTTTTATTGTTTTTTATACGTATTTGACGCGTGTGGAAATTATCATTATTTTATATCTACCTCCTAGTGATTAGAGAGCATTTGAAAAAAAAAATAACTAAGCAAAATCCGTTCCGTAGTGGGAAAGTAAATAAATTGTAGCATATGGAACCCTTTTTTACTGCCTGCGACAAAAAAGCACGCTATGCAGACCTTTACGCGAAGACAATGCGGTTTCGAAGAAGACATGCTTTCGAATGTTGTTGGTTGCAAAGAAAACATATGAATAACCCAGTCGGAAGGAAGACACACACACGCACACAGACACATTGAAAATTAGCATGGAAAAATTGTATCAAAAAGCGGACTTTTATATTGTTAATTGTGCAATAGGTATGATTTGTTTCTTGCGAAAAGCAAATGCCTCCAACCTTATCGCCCTCTTGCAGCATTACAACAGTGCACCAAACCTGATCCATTGTATGAAGCGTTCTTTTTCCCCTTTACTATCCTGGCATGAATTAAAAGCGGCAGAAGCGCAATGCAATAATGTATACTAGACATATTTTATCAGTATTACAATTGGACACAAATATAATAGGTAGAAAATAGCAAATTCATCTTATCAGTTCACCTGACTGAGCACCAGTGTTTGTCAGAGTTATTCCAGTAGCTTTGAGATATGGTTATGTTTCACCATGTATATCTCTTTCACGGGGAACAAAGGGTTTGAAAATTCATCCTAATAGCCATTGATCCACTTTCTATCTCTTCTTCTTCTTGTAAAACGATTTCTTGGCAAGTAGCTCGGCGCACTTTCGTGCGCATCTCTTTTGCGTCAGAACAGTTCACTCGGAGTAATCGAAATGGCGGGAATCCTTAAAAGCTTACCACAACAGCGACTAAGAAGTAACTACTAACTAATAGTAACTGTAATGAAGATAACGATCACATAGTAGTAATAGTAATATGATAAACGATAAATACATAATAAAGCTTCATAATGGCTGAACTAAACTAAATATGTATTGTCCTACTAGAAGCGGTAGGGAGAGGTATGAGTTGCCACGAGAAGGCTGAGTTTCGGAAGCGAACGCAAACGTGTCGTATTCCATGAGAATTAGAGACACACCCACACTGCGCCATAGGAACAAATAAATTCGGCTGGAGTGTTGTGTTGTGAGCGACTGTGGCTTAAATGATGAGAGTGTAAAGAAATCTCAGGACTGGTAAAACATTTGATTAACAAATTAGGAAACTTATCGACACTAGTAGAATATCGGAGTTGGTGGAGAGTAGGAAATAATCATGCTTGTGTGGGTTCCTGTGCATATGAAGCAGCCAGCGAGGCACGCATGAGCCAAACAAAACAAGCAAACAACAATAATTAAACAATTGAAATAAACGCATAAAAGTATCGCAAACAAGTTGCAATTGTTGTGTTTGTTTATTTCGAAACAAACATTAGGCGAAAACAGGCACGCTAGATTAAAATCGCAACATATTCTCAAACTATGGCGGGTTTGTATCAATATGACAACTAATACTAACTAATAACTTTCCTATCATCCCTACAAAATGCAACTTGAATAATTATTGTACATAACAAAAATAAACTAATAACACAATGTTAATGAAAGCAAACGCTAATTCGTTCGAATTCGCATAATCAGGACGGAATAAAACAAACTTAATAGAGATGGAAAGCGCAACCTTGTTTGCGAAAGGCTTGACGCATACTGATGACACTTTGACGGTCTGCATAAAGCAAAGGGGAAGACAACAGTAGGCAATATGTTTCGAACTGTGCGTGACGTGAAGCATTTCGAATTTGCCGAATAACATCGTGTCGTAAGTGATGCTTTTTAAACAACTAATCAATTCTTTTTTTGCCAACTCTTGTGTGAGTGAACCGTGTGGTCCTTGCATTATAGCAGGATGTTCACCAATGGTCACGTACAACCAAACTGTAGTTTGCTGGTATGTAGGCACCTTGTTCACCTGAAGGGATCAACAGATCTAACACCAGCAAAGGTTATAAGAACCATTTGATGAAGGGGGATGTCCGAAAAAGTTGATTCGCCAACAGTTTTCTTTTTACCCGTTGACGAATGAATACCCCTTGATAGCTGCAGTTCTTCCGTTTTTCTGTTAAAAAATAATATCTTCTGATTGAAAAAAGATAAACCCGGAGTGCTTTGTCAAGGCGCGTTGGTAGAGGCCAACCGGAACTATCAACGTGCGTAATGACCATACATTGGTCTGTTGGGAATGGTAAAGTCTGCACCATGAACGTGTTGATTTCACTGCTTCCATTATTATACACACGTCGGAAACTTCGATCATACCGCATCCATAACAACCGTACATATTTTCATGGCAGCCTTGAAATCGATGAACAGGTGGTGGAATTCGTACAGCAGAAATTAAGTTTGACGCTTTTGTGGGTCGAATTTCCTGCAACCTAACATTGAATTGGTGCCGACAAACTATGTGCACGTGTCTGTAATAAAAAGTATTCGCGATGACATCATGCAAGCAAAGAAGTTGGCTTAATCTAGTAAACTCCTTTTTTGTAGACGATCAGCTCGAACATAATGAAGGCAGCCTCCTCGAATCTATATTACTGACAAGTTGCGTGTGCGCAGTGCATAGCAATCAGCGGATATTTTACTCTCCAGTTGATTGACTTTGGACTAGGGACTAGGGACTTTATAGCGTCCAAGACACAAAGAAAATTGTTCTATATACCAATTTTGAATGTTTGGTGCAATGGGACGTAGGGGCTAGTCGCCTTGGCCGGTTGAGTTGGTCTGTGCACTACCATGGACACCTCAGGTTATGAGTTCAAATATCAACTGTTTCGTATCGCTGTATTCAGGTGCAGATCTAAAAGAGTTGGCCAACCAAGGAAGAAGTAAATGCTACGCCACAATGTTATTTGTAGAAGAGCTTCTTTCTTCACTACAGATGAACTGGTTCTTTCCTTTGAAAGAATAACAAAATTTTAAAACACTTAATTTGTCGTCAATTTATTTAACTACAGATTAAAATGAAGCTGTGCATTCTGGTTTGTACATTGAAATGAATGCATTCGTGTAGACAATCACACGATGAACATGAATATTTGCCATTTTTAGGACTATGCAGCTTCCAGAATGTACAGCTTTTTCAACAACCAATCTGGCCGAGAGGATGCGTACACTTTACTTACTTAACTTAAATGGTCAGCTAGATTAGCTAACAATTATCTACAACATAAAGCATGGGTATTAAGTGTAATATAAACTATGGTTGGGTATTTTTAGTTCGCGAGTTAGTGTGCGGCCGTATGGGCCTGTGCGCAAGCGCAAGGTCTTACATACCACAGGTGTGTGGGTTCAAATCTCAACTGGACCGTCACCTCGTATGCTGGACCGAATATCCAGACTACGAACAAGTAACGGGTAAGTCAATGAAAGCCAGAAATGGCAGGCCTTCAGACCTGGTTCAGGTTGCTGTTCCAAGGAAGAAGATTAGTGCGCGAGAGAGAGTGTGTGTGTGTATGTGTGTGGACAACGGTGCCGTTTATTCCTGCTACCCCCGCCTTGTCGGTCAAGTCACCCGCCGTTTGCAATGAGGTATTCGTTCAAGGTTCGTGCTTCAACTTCATGTGTCGCTTGAGATTAGCAGTCCGGGACAGTATCGCACCGCATATCTGACACTCGGTGCGCCCACTGTGAATGTGGCGATGCATGTTGAGCGATTTCCACGTACAAAAGCTCTTGTCACAATCGCGACATTTGAACTTTTTCTCACTCGGAACAGCGGATCCTGTAGCCTTCGCTTTCGGCTGCTTGGTGGGTTGTTCGTCGACCGGAAACATGCCGTTCACGTTCAAATCTTCGGTCTCCATCTCGAAGTTGCTCTCCTCGAGAGGTTCGTCCGAGTCGGACTGTTCGGGAATGTCATCGCACACCAACTCAAACGATTCCGGTTGCGTGTAGGAGCCGCTGTCGCCGCTGGTGGTTGCCGCCGCCACCGTAGTCGTGCCCGTTGCCGACGTCGCTATGCCATCGTTTACGTTTATAAACTCAGTCATGTGCATCTTCATGTCTGCGTTTTGCAGGTCCGCGTACGTTGTGTCCTGCTCGGGGTCTTGTGTTGCTTGCTGATACATTTCCATTCCGTCGTCTGACTGTCCGGCGGAGGTGGGCGCGATTTCTTCTGTCGAGAAGCTGGGGGATGCTGTTACCGTCAATTGGTTGCTCGCATTTGCTAGCGATTCCTTCTGCTTTGGCATGTGTTTGACACGATTCATCTGGGCCGACGAGACCACACTATCGACCAGGTCTTGGAGCGCCGTGGATGACGGATTAGTTGGATCCAGCTGAGACTGTGGGTGTTCCATAGCGATTCGTTGCCCTATCGTTGTAACGGCTATGGTGTGTCCTGATTTTAGTTGAAATCTATGCTGTTGCTGCATCTGTGCCTGCGACGTCGACGGCATTTGCTGTACGGGCGTTGATTGTGGTTGCGAAATTGTTTGGGAGAGCCGCTGTTGCTGCTGCTGCTGCTGCTGTTGAAGCTGGTTTGTCTGTGGGAGCTGTATGTGATCGGGTTCAACCTTTATCTGCGATACAATGGACGAGCTTGACGGAAGTGTGAAGAACACCGACTGTGGCGTGGTGATCGTTGCGCTGGTCATGTTTTGCGATTGCGTCTGAAGTATCTGTTGCGCCAATGTAGAAGTCGGCTGAGCCGGCCCAATACTGTGCTGCAACTGCTGGTCGATGTTTCCGGTGTCGGCAAGACCCCGAACCGACAGCATCTCGGCCGTGCGAAGGAAGGACTGCAGCGATTCCTGCAGCACGTTCACCTCGCCACGGTACATAAACTCGACCAGCGAGACGAGGTCGGCGTGTCGCACGTTCTTGAAAATGATGATCGGATGCTGACACGGGTTCTCCTTGAAGATGTCCTTAAAGTAGCTACTGCAGGCCGACAGCAACATCTTGTGGGCGCGAATTCTGCGACCCTCGCAGTACAGCGTCACATCTACGAGATCCTCCTCGTATCGCAGCGAATCGAACGCCCCGCCGATGTACGTGGAATAGTCGTTCCATCGGAGAGAGAACGCCTGTTGGTTGGACATTTTGGCTGTGAAACGGGGGCTCCGCGATACTACAAACTTATCGGCGCGCCAAATTTGGACAAACCACTATCAACAAACGAAAAAAACGCCTTCAGGAAAAACCAAACACTTGGAAATTTTGACGAGCAGTGGGTGAGCCTGTGGACATGGCGCGTGACATTTGAAAACATCGATTTTCCGAAAATACGGAATAACAACTCGTTTCGTGCTTGTTGTTGGCTTTTGCAAATTTCTGGAGATGAAACGATCTGGCTATTGCGGCGAATATACTGCAATTTTTTGGAAGTTTGGAGTCAGAAGTAAAAAACCGGAAATAAGTGGGGTTGATGGAAAACTAGGAAAACCCACTGTGGGTAGGACAGTTAGTTTTGACGTTTATAGACGTCAGGCTTCCTGGGATTTGTTTGGTGCTTCGATACGCGTGCGGGTGATTGTTGTTGTTGCCTATAGTCAGGAGGAAAAAAGCCGCTCAAATCGCTAAAATACGATGGATGATGACGCGGAAACCTACAAATTGTGGCGTATTCGGAAGACGGTGATGCAGCTGAGCCACGACCGGGGCTATCTGGTGACGCAGGATGAATTGGACCAAACGCTGGAACAGTTTAAGGAGCAGTTCGGTGACAAGCCAAGGTAGGTGTAATGCAGGAGGGTGCAAATGTGTGTTCCTTCCCGATGTTCACCATCCGTACCATTTGTAGCGAAAAACGACCCGCACGCTCCGATCTGATCGTGCTGGTGGCACACAACGATGATCCCACGGACCAGATGTTTGTTTTCTTCCCGGATGAGCCGAAAATTGGTATCAAGACGATCAAAACGTACTGCACCCGCATGCAGGAGGAGAACATCCACCGCGCTATCGTCGTCGTGCAGGCCGGCATGACCCCGTCGGCGAAGCAATCGCTCGTCGATATGGCACCAAAGTACATTTTGGAACAATTCCTCGAATCGGAGCTGCTGATTAACATTACGGAGCACGAACTCGTCCCGGAGCACGTCGTCATGACTCCGGAAGAGAAACAGGAGCTGCTGGCTCGGTACAAGCTGAAGGAAAACATGCTGATGAGGATACAGGCCGGCGATCCCGTGGCTCGATACTTCGGCCTGAAGCGCGGCCAGGTGGTGAAAATTATCCGCCCTTCGGAAACGGCCGGTCGATACATTTCTTATCGCTTGGTGTGCTGAAACTGGTTTCGGAATAAATCTGTCTCTAACAATGCCTCGAATCGAGGTAGTCAAATCCAAGCTGACGTTTGTTACGTGTAGTTTTGTTTATTTAACACGGCCGCCGATACATGCCACATGAGAACCGTGAAGAGCATCATGATGTTTGCATCCACCGTTAACGGGTTGGAGACGGGCGATTTACTCCGACGGGACCTCGAGGGCACCGCTGGAGATGTCATCGATAACGTCGTGGGGGGCGCGTCCGTCAATGGTACAGCCAACGCTCTGTGCCGTGCCGAGCACTTCCTTGCACGTTCCGGCCAGCTCACGGGCCATGGATCGGGGTCGCATCACGCGAGCGATGTTGATCACTTCATCGAAGGTAATGTTGCCATTGTGTTTAACTGTTGCACAAAGAAGATAAACAAACACGAACCAAAACAGCACGTTAGTTTCACTCTACAGATACGCCGTTCCTTGTCTGCCCTTCACTCTTCTTCCGCCGATACTTACTGTTTTTCACCTTCTTGCGGTCTCGTGGCGGTTCCTTCAGGGCTTTCACGATCAGGGAAGCAGCCGAGGGAACAACCGAAATGGCAGCCTGTCGGTTCTGGATCGTCAGGCAGACGGTAATCTTCAAACCCTTCCAGTCGCCGGTAGCCTTGGCAATATCATCACCAATCTTCTTCGGGGACTGCAAATAACAGAACGTGCTGATGGTCATTGTTTGTTCTTGTACATTGAGTGCCTGTAGGGAGTGTACACTTACCAGACCCAGCGGACCGATCTTGGGGGCAAGGGACGAAGTAGCACCTACTTCTCCACCGACGCAACGCAGGTACACTGTAAAGGAAAATGTAATGAACCATGAGCAATCACAGATGAAATACATGAGCCAAGCTGACTATGCGAGCTATGTCGAACGGAACCAATTCACAACCAGAGTAGCAAAAGATACGCTGCACAGAATACGTGGTACACACAAGGGCGCTGCTGCCCGCACGGGTTCCGAGCGACGATTTTTTGGCCAATTGTTGTTGAAATTTCGCACCGAACTACATTTCACGAAACGTACCGTGCTTAACCTCATTCGGATCGAACTTTGGCGGCATGTTGGAAGGTTTAGAAACGCGGCAAAATCAAAATTATTGAACACTCCAAAAAGTGTGTTCACGCACGGATCGTAAAGATGCCGGAAAGAGAGAGCAGAAAGAAGACGGGAGCTGTGACAGCTAACGAAATGCCAAAAAACGCTCGCTGACAGCTCTTCGTCTACTTCCGGCAAAAGTGAACGGTGTTCTCGTACCACGGACATAATCTTTTGCATGACCGGTAAAGGCAACTTCCGTGAAATGTGTTGTGGATTGCATACTTTGATCACATTTTGCACATTTCACCGCTCGCAGAGGATGGAAGCCGTGCCAGGAAAATAAACAGCAATTTGGAATGGATGAGTGGAACGATTTCAAGATTGGGTGAAGCAAATTCATGTAACTCTGGGAGCTATTCAAGAGCAATGACGTAAAAATAGAAAAATGAGCGTACAACCGATGTAATTTTCATCCTATTCGATCAACTGCCATAGTTTTCTAGGTGTCAATTGACACCTCGATCTGCACATTAGGAGTATTAGACGAATTTAACGGTAAGTGTGAACCATTTGATCGTCGACACTGCCGCGTTCGAGAAGAATATTCAGCTTCAGGAATGCAGTATAAAATAGGGGATCCTACGAACGTCATCCGAAATCGAGGCCCAGCCTGGAGGATATCATAAGAGACATCTAACGTGGCGTGACCTGAAACTTCAGAGAAATCTCAAATCCAACTGCCAAGGGAGAAGAAATGTAAATACAAACAACGAAATTTAATAAAATAATTTAGAGTCCCCTAACCGTAATTTTCGGCCGCAATCCTCGAGTATCATGCCGAAGCTAACCTCGGTACGTCTTTTTTTTCCTTAGGCCTTTTTCGTTCTAGTAGAACTATGTCGATAACTGCTACAGGGTTCCGGTTCCACGGAGCTACACGGTGTACTGGGAGAGATTCACAACGATGGACAGCTGAGGAACCTGGCAGCGCTACCGTATAACCTTAAGGTCCGCGCAACTGACCCGGATGTGCTAGTCAAGGTGGTAGCGGTCGCGAAGAAAACGGGTGATTACGCTTCCCTCTCGCGAGCTTTTCATTCGCGATGAACGAAGCCGGACGCTCTGCAGGGTACGAAGATGCTGGCAGCAGCATGCGAGATGAGGATGGGGTGAGCCGAATTAAGAAGTCGACACTGCAAATGGAACAGATTTACACATGAAGTCGGATGAATTGCCGAGTGCGGTGGAGCGACAGCGGACGTACTAGAAGAAAAGGATACGGTGAAACAGGAAAATTGAGATGGCGAAGAAGAGGAAAAATATGAAAGCGATGCAGAAGGAGACGACTAGGATGTTGATGAGGGATACTGCATAACATCGAGCAACAGGTGACCGCACTGGACGGCCGGCTCATCCAGCAGGTGCGCACGTACATTCTGCGCTGCTACGCCTGCTTCAAAACGACGCCGAACGCGACGAAGGTGTTCCGTATGTAGTGCGGCAACGCAGACGAAGGTCGCGGTCAGTCTGGACGGCGGGGGCAGACAGATCATCCTGTAGTGCGTCCCGCGTCTGAAGCAGCCTGATGCTGCGCATGAGCAACTACGAGTTGCGCGGTTACAAGAAGTAGACTGCATTTGCGAGGGAGATCTTTCCGAGAATCGTTTGAATGTTTCCTACCATTCTTACTTTCAGTTGTGTACTGGCAGGGATATGACGGAGCAAGAAATAAAATGGAAATGATTTATTTTCAAGCTGTATCGATACGTTATATTACAGGGAAGAGATGGAACCTTCTTTCGCTCTTGTTGGTATGAAATCGGTAGTCGGCACTTTTGTAGACATATAAGTATATATCGTCTATTCCCAGCTTTAGCCGTCGGCCATCGTCGTCATTCATCTTTTGCCCATCTTTTCTATAAGAAACAATGTTCCGCTGCTTCCCCAAAGTTCTGGGAATTATTTATCTTCCCTTTTCAACGCTTTCTATCCTACTGCGGGTCTGTCTGGTGTATCACCTTCTATTCGTGGTTTCGCAAATAGTAGTTCTGCTGGAGATTGCCGCGAAGGTGAGCATTCCGTGCTGTGGACGGTACTGTTCCGCATTGATAGCTTGCGTTTGCGCGGTGTGTGGTCGCTTTGCACCCACCTGCCCTGCTGGTAGCGATAGCCCAGCTTCTCCAGACGCATTGAGACGGCCTGCTGGGTGACGCATAGCGCGTTCGCAAGTTGTTGCTGCGATTGGCACGCGTCTTGTTCCAGCAGCTCCACGAGTGCATCGTCTTCAAACTTTTTCTCCACGCCCGGACGCTGGATGTCGTCCGTGCTGAAGTTCCCGGACCGGAACCGCGCGTACCACTTCCGAACCGTCCTTATGGTGAGGCATTCTTCGCCGTAGGTGTTCACGATCATACGGTGGGCCTCGGGCACTTTCTTACCGGACTTGTAGAGGAAGCACATCACCTCCCGCAGGTGATGCTTCGACGGCGCAGATTTGGACATTTTCATTCTCAAATTCCGCAGGTTAGAAAACAATGCGCGTCGTGCAGCATGTTAGAATAAAATAAGATTATTCCGTTCTCAAACCTCGACAGGGTATAGGCCCAGCATTTGCTCAGTATTTGTCCAGAAGTTATCCAGTAGGAAACTGGATAAAGGTATCTCAAAGCTCACTAATGTCCGATTTGGACATTTTCGTTCACAAATTCCGCAGATTAGCAAACGACGCGCGTCGTGCAGTACCGAAACCAAAACAAACAAACAAGACAAGTTCGATAGGGTGCTCTGGCAATTGGCTGTTGTGTGGCGGAAATGTCATCCGTAGCATCATAACAAACACTGCTTTCATTTGGTGTTTTTGATGAAATTCCACACTTTAACGTATTATAAACTACATAATTATTCAAAAGACCCTCCGCACAATTGTAAAAAAAACTTTTTTTGAACGTTTTGTGATAAATTTATCGCCAAGGTTTACACAGTATGAGAGTGAATCGAACATGCCATTCAAAACCAAATCGGTTTGTCCGAGACCGTGCTTGCCTGGTTTGTTCGACAAACACGGTCTCGAACAAACCGATTTGATTTTGTATGGCATGTTCGATTCACACCCATGCTGTGTGAACCTTCTTTTCTTTTAATAATTATTCCGTTAATATTACGTTAAAGTGTGAAAATTTAACAAAAATAACAAATGAAAGCAGTGTTTGTTATGATGCTACGGATGACGTTTCGGCTAGACAAACGCCAGACACATGAATCATCCGAGCGCTCATGAGCATTCGGAGCATGTTGATCGTTTATAATTTTTCAATTTATATTCTCGTTTTTATTTAATTGCACGCATTATTTTAGTTTCAAAAGCGCTGATTTATGAACATGAGGCAAATGTTTGCAAATGTTTGCTGAAAATAGAGCAAGAAAACTAGCTTTAAACGTGGTTTGCATAAAATGCCATAAAAGTTTAAAATGTAGCGATATTTTACTCTTAAAAAGTACTTGCATTTAAAACATTCCTGGTAGCTTTAAATCGGCTATTTTTGAAGGAAGCAGAATCTTTATGAACAAGAATAAAAAAGTCAAATCATGTTGTTCTAAGGGTAGCGACCCAAACAGATCCAACTTCCCCCCCCCCCCCCCATAGCAAAATTGATACATCACTGGAAACCGAATTTGAGCAGTCGTTTGTCAGTCAAGCAGTTCAAATCGAAATTAAATGTTTTTTACGTTTGATCAAAGCTAATCGGTATTGGAATAATAACGTAGGACAATTTTTAATTGCTGAATGGATCGTAAGTATTTTCATCACATTTGCCAGTACATTTGCACAGTATTTTGTGATCTCTCCCGATGGACTAGGATCTGGCCGAATTCAGGTGTTGTCAATTCGCGTTGGCTGCGTACTTTGTAGGATGCGTCCTGTACGCAACAACCGGTTAATTAATGGAACCGTTATTTCTGCTTGTATAATCGACGTTGTATTTCCTGTACGTTCAAGTCCTAGTTGTACGTTGTGCGTTTATATTTTGAAAGGCTGAGTTTGTTAGCGGAACAAATAACTTACCACATTTTTCATCCATTCTTCAACAATTCCCAGAGTTACAACGACGGTATTGAATCAACTTGTTCGAGGTCCAACTTTGAACTATACATAATAACCGCTTCAAGAAGAGGTGGAAGGATTTCATGATTGAATGCAAAGAATTCATGTAACTCAGGGAACTGTTCAAAAATGCATGAAAAATGCTGTATATGTTCAAATTTTCGTTCAAGTTATATGTTTTCTCCAATTACCGTGGTATTGACATTCTTTGTTTTTGTAAAGTGTTCGAGTCGACTGTCCATAGTGCCATTTTTTCTTGCAGAAACGTTCGACTGACACAACATTTCTTTCCTACATGTCTGTTACTCAGCGCCACAGCAGGCGGTGAAAAAGAAATGATGTCACAAAGCAGGCTCTGAAATCCCGCATCGAAAAATATAAAAGCAGCGCA
>KB672869.1:695624-711572 GCA_000349145.1 Anopheles dirus | reverse complement strand
TCCGGGATCGAACCTTCGCTCGATCCCGCACCTGGGCTCCGCTCTTTAACATTGGTGGCTCCAGAGAGGATGAATTTGCGGAACATCATCAAAATCATCCAGACAGGAAGGATTTGCGGAACATCATCGAAATATCCAGAGAATATTCGAGAACGACATCAGCGGTAAGATGTCGACCAAGAAACCATCGTATTTCGTGAAGAACGAGAACGGCAGTTGCAGACTATGCACGAATCCCGACGGTGAGGATCCTTTCGTGCAGTTTGACGAGTGTGACCGTTGGTTCCACTTCGCCTGCGTGAAACTAAAGAAGGGGCCGGAAGCAGATGAAGAGTGGCTGTGCATTAAGTGCACGGAAGATCGCGTGAAGATCGCGTCCTGAGAGGTTTTGGCAACCCGAGAGACATCTGCAAGCTGAACGGCCTCAACGATCAGAACGACCTCAACGGCCAGAACGACCACAGCGACCAAGTTATCCTGTGAATGCACACCGACCGCGGGATGCCGGAACTGCAATTTCAAGAACGGAGAGTCCACTTCAGCGGCCGTCAGCATCGCAGGCAGCGGATCATCAACAAGTCGAAGCAAGCAGAACAATTCCGTCGGGTCAAAGGAACTGTAAACTTTGTGACCAGCTTCATCGTTTGGAAGAGTGCGACGAATTCGGCGAGATGGCAGCAAAGGATCGATTTACCTTTGTTATGAGAAGCCGAGCGTGTTTGTCTTGTTTATCCAATAACCATTTGTTGCAGGATTGTACTATGGCAAAGGAGTGTGGTAGAAACCGATGCAGGAAGTTACATCATACTTTGCTACACAACGAGGTAGCAATAACGAACCACCGTCAACCGGGTCAACGTGATATGGACGATCACAAGACGGAACATTCCAAAGTCTACACAAACATGGTTATGATTCATCAATGTGTCGCGCCAGAAGAAGTCGTTGTAGGTGCAACGAAGCAACTCGTCTTCGGAGAAGACGAGAAAGCAGCGGAAAATTCGAAACAGACGCTGCAGAAAATAAATAAGCGACGTGCAAGGATCATCGAAGCAAAATTGCGGCCGTAGTTAACACTACGTTCGCCGAATATGAAGAAAAGAAATACCTGTGGAATACAACCTCAAGCAAAGTACCGCGGACTACACCAGAGACGTTTAATTTACCAGTGATGGTGAATAGAAACGATCTCATACCCAAACCTTGTTTGGCATATGACGCAGCAGCGAAGATCAACAAATTGTTGCCGAAGCCGCTACCGGCTCCGAGTAAAGCAGAATCGCTGTTTGGACAGTCTCTGCGATTCCAAGGCAGCGTGAGTGTCAACCAGTTTAGCGTTCGAACTCTAGCCGCAAATCGACATCGAAGTAACCCTAGGACGAGGTTACGTTGGGGAGGATGTTACTCAGTGCCACAGCAGGCGGTGAAAAAGAAATGATGTCACAAAGCAGGCTCTGAAAAACCGCATCGAAAAATATAAAAGCAGCGCAACCATGTTCAGAAGCAAGGTGGTGGTATTATTCCCTGAGCCCGGAGTGCCAGGACACCACAACCCAGCACAAGTGCCAGCCCGGAGTGTTGGCATTTAAACTGTTAAAAAGAGGAGTTCAGGTGCGAGCGATCCGGGATCGAACCTTCGCTCGATCCCGCACCTGGGCTCCGCTCTTTAACAATGTCCTTCCATTGATAACGGTTACCAGGTTGACATAGTTTGTAGTGATTTCATTGATTATTCCGTCCTCAAACCTCAAATTGGTAAGTCCTGTTTTTTTCTTTTTAACAGATTATGGGCCCAAGATGCGCTCAGTATCTGGTCAGTATTTGCCCAGAAGTCATCAAGTAGGAAAATGGATAAAGGTATCTCAAAGCTCACAAATGAAAATTACGACTCGTGGAAGCTGGAAGTAGTGTTTTTGTTGGTGCGAGAAGTTCTTTAGAAATTTGTGTCGTCGAGAGTTAAACCGCAGCTGAATTCTTCTGGTTCGAATGTGATGTATATATCGGATTGGGAGGATGGAAATCAGATAACGCGCGCGACGATAGGGTTGTTGTTAACTAAGGGTCAGCATGTGCACATCTGGAATACGAATACCGCAAAGGCAGTGTGAACCAGAAAAAAACGTAAGACCAAAGTTCATTTGCTAAAAAGAATCTGCTATATAGATTACCACCATGGAGACAATATCGAAGAGCATATTAGTGAGTATGAAGATTTGTTCGGACAACTGTCTAATGCTGAAAAACTAATTGAAGATCTACAAGTAGTCATAGTGTTTCTAAGTTTACCTAGTTCGTTAGATGCTTTAACGACAACTTTATGAAACAACGCCGATGATGAGCAGATGCTACAGCTTGTGAAGTTAAAAATTATAAACGAAGTTTACATACAAGCGGCGAGCGTCATCAGGCGAGCACGATTGCCGAATTAAACAGGATTGCTACTGTTGCTCAGGCACAGAAGGGTCTTTATTATAACCGGACGGCCGAGCGAACGTTTGCATTATCGGCTCAGGACCATACAAAAAGCTGCATAAATGAATAGCACAAGAAGCTAGGATATCGTGATCCTCATGCTATCGTGTATCTGGAGCGGAATAATTTAGCAACTGGCATTAAGATACGTAGCTGCCATGTGAAACAAACGTGTGAAACTTGCTTGAAAGAAAATATGGCATGGCGTTCATTTCCTAAAATGGTGGAACTGAAGTCAAAAGCTGTGCTGGATTAGGCTCGCAACAATATGTGTGAGCCGATGAATATTGTCACACCTGGAAGTTTTCGATATTTTTTGTCGCTTAAAGTTGCTACCCTGTATATGCTAAAGCAGAAGGCTGCAAAAGTTGATGCTAACCGACTTGATGAAAACACAATTTCAAAGGTCTAATCAATTTCATCTAAAGTAATCAGATAGGATCAAGGAAGTGAGTATACCGGCCTACCATGACTAGTGAAATTTGCTCTGTCGATTGCCAAAAAGTAACAATGTGTTTCTGCACATAACCCAGTGAAAATCTTCGAAGACAATCAGAGTTGTATCAAGATGTTGGAGCAGAATGCAGGACTGAAGCGCTGCAAGCACGTAGATTCAAAATACCATTTGTGAAGACTTCAAAGACACAAAAAAACAAAAGACAAAAAAAAACAAAAAAACCAGAAGACAAAATACCATTTGTGGCTTCAAACCACACCATCAAGGTAACATTGCTGAAGACATGTTGGTGTATATTCTAACTAAGCCAGTGAATAGGGTAAAGGTGGTGTCATTGCTCCGTCGCATTCGATTTTGTCGTATGCGATTCGGATGGTGGTTTCAGTGTTAGTCAGATTATTATGCGATTTTTTAATGAATTTGATACATGTAAATAAACAGAACCAATTTTAGGTTTATACAAGTGAGTTCAATTTGACAAATAAAATCGTATACGACGATCCGACGAAATCAAAAGTTTTTGATTCCGTCGTACGACGAAATCGCACGTCCGATGTTATCTGTCAAATCCCATAAACATTTTTGACAGCATATGCGATAAAATCACATGCGACATATCAGTGACACAGGCCTAAAGCTGGAGAACATGCATGAGAAGATTGGCCTTTGATCTTTTCGCGATGAGGAGGAATGATGGCAGCTATGCTCGCGAATGCGAAAGCATCCAAGTATGCAAGTTGGATTATTCTTATTATTCTTATTAGCATCCAAGTATGCATGTTGGAACTTATTATCAAATCTGTTTATTTTTTTATAACACAAATCTCAAGCCGATTGTGCTCGCTTCCAAAGCTTTCTTCTTGACTCTTCTGACTGGTGCTCGTCCAACTCCCTGCTTCTTCGTCCCAATAAGTGTCAAATGAACTACTTCTGTTGTTACATTAATATTTTCATTAGTGATTACAGTCTATGTGGCATTCCCCTAAATTGAGTCTCTTTTGTGAAAGATCTTGGTATTGTGTTCCAGACTCACGTTCAACATCCATATTGATAGCGTGGTCTCTTCAGCTTGCAGAACTCTCGGTATGCTGCGCATTCTGGCTTCTGAGTTTCGTGACATCGGTTGTCTGAAGCCGTTGTATTGCTAGTTCGTGCAGAGGCGAGTTATTTGGCCTCTGTTATTTGCTATCATTCCAACAATCTTGCTATAGCAAGAGTAAATCGTATCAAAGTGTTGTGTTTCTCGTCGCCAGTTGTTGTGTTTCTCAATACACACAGATACACGTAAACAGATAACACGTTACGATTACAATGGTTTACTTATATGCTATCCTATGATAACACGCTAAAATTCAACGGCTCGTAGGGCAGTCGCTCTCTTATCCACACATACATCGACAGGTGACAGTCGCTGTCACCTGCGAGTAGTGCACCCAAGCGGCACTATTGGAGCACACTTCCTAACACAAAGAACATTCACTCGTTTTGTTTTGCGCAATTGGTGGGTCTGGTCACAACTCTCGTCGCTATCTAAATGGAGTGTTTGGAGGTGTATTATGATGGATAAAATGCGTAAAAACGGTGTTATACAAAATGTATGATGTATCATAATACCGATCACGGAGCACAGCCTTACCGACAATTCGCCCCATTCACTCCATTCGCTCCTGTCAATTGCCGGTCAGGACCCAACTGTGCAAAATTTGACAGATTAGATGACATTCATCTGACAGTCGAACACAGGGTCGATCGGAAGTCCGTTCGACTCTACCTACAGAGGGCGCTAGCGGCGTCCCTCCCCTCTTTTCTTTCCTTGTTGTTTTGTTTTCTTTCATTTGGGACGAAAGCTCGCCCACCGTAAGTGTGTGTGCCAAGGAGACGCGCGCACAATAAAAAAAATCTTCCGATATGGTATGACCGATACGGCGATGTATTTTTTATTTCTCACTTGTTTCAATTACAAACTTAATGCCGTAAATACATTAGCACAACACAACACAGCTTCTGAGCAAGCAAGCACTTTTCCGGCACTGATGCACGTTCAGATGATGGCGTCCTGCAGCGGTCTGGAACCTACGAATGTTCTCCAACAATCGGCACTTCACGGCACTTCATCACGAACAGCAGCGCGATCAAACACTGAAAACACGGCATCCACATGGTACACGCATTAGAATAGTCAACACTTCACTTTTTTCAAGAACTTTCACATTATTTTATCGACAAACCAAACGATTTGATAAGTCCAACGCGATGATGGCACCCGGCTTGCAAGTAATCATGGCGAATGTGACGCACACATTCACACATCACACTTCAAACAGCCCGTTCCTCTGCCTCCACTTGCCCCTTCTTCATTCCGCCTACCCCTCTACTCAACAAACTGACAATTTTAGATGCGGTTCGCTCCCAGATTGTTAGTTGGGTATTCAACGGTTGTCGGCATTTTTGAATTTTGATTAGTTTCCACCGTGACATGTAGATGGCGCTAAAAGATGTTTCACGAATGAAAAGAACCGTTATATTAGAAAAGGTTTTGGATTAACTATCTTCTAGGAACTATTTTATATGAATCCAAAGACAATGCAATTGCTTATTTTTATATCGCCACTATTTTATTCAATGGTGTCTTTGTCGTGTGTATTCTATCAATGCATTCTATCTAAAAGCAAATTTGTATAACCTAAGAATTTACATTGCTCTCTAGGCTATGTAATATGAATGTTATGTTGTTGCATTTACTGAAATTTATATCCTTCTATATTGAACAAACTTGTGCTTCATTTGGAGAATATTCCACCCTCTAGCTCTCTTTGTTCTTTTTGCTTCATGTAAGCTAGAAATATGGTCCATAGAAGGCTGCACATGCTAACGAACGGAACGCGATTCTTTTCAGGAACTACGGAGAAGTTGAATGTTTGTATAAACGGCCAGACACACAGTGCTACCTATGATGGAAGGATAAAAGTTGTACAATATGCTACATTAAAGAAGTTGCAATCATGCTTCCATTTTTATCAGTACTAAACGTTTCTGTAAGCGTAACATTCAAGAGAGTTTCACCAATCTTTACTCGCTAAAGGTCCACTCAGTGATCGTGTGACAAAAAGGTTAAATATTTTTTTAAATTTCCAATTCTATCGTAACATGGTGTTTTGAACATAAAAATAAACCCCAATTGATCTTGTTTCTTTTACAAAAAATAGTAGAAATTGTTGAAAAATTCCACCAACAGATCAAAATATTCCATTTTTGTTGTATAATACAAAGTGCTATGTAAGTTGACTGACATATAACTGACTGACATATATAACTGACACTATAACTGACAAACCAAAATTTCACATTACTCTCACTCGTTCACTAAATGGACTTTAAGAGTTTATGGTTCAGCTTAGCTGTATGAGGACAATTTTCCGAAACAAATGGCGAAGGTTTGTAATGTGTCGAATGGATCTGGCTATTTGCTCACTGTGACAGAACAAGAGAAACGAATGGTGTTGAATGCATCCAATTTACCTTGTACGTAGGAAAGAGTTTTACTCTAACTTCGTTCAGGGACTCTTCCACAGATTTTGCCTCGAGCAGACTCATGCTGAAATAAAACGCCGACATCGCCATCGGAGTGTAGCTGATTTGCTCCGTTAAAGCCTGGGAATGAATAACGTTGCATGCAAAGGAAACGATACGGGCAAGCATTGATGCATGCCTGTGTGCGTAAGTCACTCTCTATACTAAGGGCGCGTCGAAGGAACCAACCTTGGCAATGGCCGATTTTAGATTCTGTTGTGGCCACATGATTGAGGCCACCCGTATCCAACAGTACAGTGACGGTGCGACTATGAATCCTCCGTAGAAAAAGAATCTCCAACACTTTTTCCAATCAATTTCATCTAAGTGTTACGAAATATAAGATTAATAGAGACGTCATTCGATCCCTTGGTTTGTTATTTTGTTATACTCTCTACTTACCTAGCCTTTTCCCCGCCAGTTTCTGTTGAATAAAGCATCCCGTCGGCCACAGCAAACTGTAGGTGATCATGCCTCGCACTACAGGATATCGCTTGATCCATTGCGTAAATCCTGACATTGATTTGATTTCCTGAGGTATCTGGTCCACTGGAGGCAAGTTAAGAAACTGTTGAAAATTAGTCGAAATCACATAGTTGGAAGAACAAATTTTGGAACTTTGTAGCTTATACCTACACCAACCGGACCCTCGCGAACCGGGCCACTGGTTTTACTTTCGCACGCTCGTCCACACTTGCCGCACGAAACAGCGAAACGAAACGTTGTGAAGATCGGCCGCTGTACAACGATTGCCCAAACATCCCATGAACTTAAACATTGAAAAGGGTTTTTTTGGCACAGTACCGAGCATGCGACATCACAAAGACTGCTGACCAACGCGCACACGGATGCATCACTTCACCACCATTAACTAATCCGGGAAATAGTCGTCGCAGGTTCGCGTTGCAAATTTGAAGGATACGATCCCGTTCGGAAACGGTTACTATGATCGGGGGTTGAATGTAGTTGTGAAATGTTTTGGATTGGTTTCTGGTGACGTAGCAGGCAGTGAGTGTTACAGTGATGTGGGATAAAAATAAATATGAAACGAGAGACAAACACCTCGTGTGAACGAACGCGTGGGATTTTTTTCGCATCCATCAGCTCAGGGTCTCTTGACATGTCTCAGCTGTTTTGTGGGTGATTGTAAATGTGTTGCTAGAATAAAAATACATGAATGAACACGAGCAACTTACATGCCATAAGTGTTCTGGGAAACATTGGCATTCGATGATGACGTCAGTGAGGCTTGCTTGTGATATCGAACACGTGTTTAACGTAACGCATGTGTGCACGTGAGACGAGTTGCAACATTGTAGATGCAGCGGATACTATCCGGAAAATTCCTAACCTGTGAACAGATTTTGATAGTGATGACGGCTTAAAGAACAGCTAGGAGAGATAGTTTTGAGTGGATTTTTTATTATCTTCAACAAGTTTAAAGCAGTAATAGGATGTCATAATTGTTATTCTAAAACTTTTCGTTCAACTTAGAAAACTCGGATTCAAGAAGAAACTTCCTATGTCTGAAATTTATATATGCTTACGAGTGTGGGTGTATATATGCACTTGCACACATGCACGCTACCCATTTTGTTTGATAATTAGCCTAGCGTTATTCTGGGCGACTCTTCCAACAGTGTTCATTCCGTTTGTCATTGCTATAGTATCGAGCTTAGTCTAGTGCGTGTTGCCGTTTTCGCTCTCATTGGTAAGTACTTCCGCATGCGAGCGAAAATAGTTTAATGGCTGTGGTTTTCTGTGGCTTGGCTGAAGTCGTTTGTAAAAATGAATTCTCATAGAAAAAGAATGGCTTGAAAACGGGGAGCGAAAACCGCGAGTTGCACGTGATTGATGAGCGTACCGGAAAGGCCATATTGAACATGCGTCAGAAATGTATGTTTTCCCTCTACGCTACTTCGTGCAGCAGTTTGCTTGTTCTTTTCTTTTTTGTGTTGTTGTTGCGTATTTTAACTTCGCTACTCAAAACTCTTACCGTTGGTCAAAGTGCAAGTGCCTATGTACATTCCAGTAATGTTTTGTAAATTTCCAAACCGCATTTCAAAACCCATTCTCGATTGTTTATTTGTCGTACATTAGCAGATTGCCTACTATGAATGAAGAAAACAAAAAAGATCAAAACAGTATGAGGCGATAAGGAGAGAACCTAGAAGGATACAGTTTTAGTTTTAAATAGTCTGCTTTATTCGTTGAAACTCTGTTAGAAATGTACTAACGGATTTGGGTTTTCTTTGTTTGTTTTTGGTTTTCGGGTTTTGTTTTATCTTGTTTATCTTGGTGTGCATTATTAGTAAACATTATATTACGATGTACAAGCAAGTTTGTAGTGTTCTTTTTGTTTCTTTATCACAATTGTTAAGTGTTGTTTTATTAATACGCATTTGCATAGATTTAAACCCTCTTACATCAGAAGAAAAATTTGAAATGGTATGTAACTAGCTGTTCATTTAGTTTAGTTTGTGTTGCCATTTGTGTTGGTTTTGTTCAGCAAATTTCGTTTTAATTGGTATGGATTTTGGTATTTTTTTTTATTGCGTTATCTAGTAACGGTTTGACCGAACTTCGCATGGCTGCAAATTTTTGCGATCAAAACTGATCGGTGATCGTGGTTTCTCTACGCTGAAGGCAAGCCATTGTTCTGCCCAGAATATATAGATAATTCACTACCATCTATGGCTGCGGCGCGCGAGCCAGGCGTGAGAGAATATATGCAATCCGCTCTTCTGAATTCATTAGGTTAATGATTGAAAAAATGACTAATATCGACAGGCTTGTTAGTAAAGTGCTCAAAGCAAAATGATAGAAGTATGCTATCTAGTGAAAGCTAGCTATTTAGCGACTCCGTCGTAATAACGTTTTTCTTTTATTATTGTATTTAAAAACTAAACTGTTGCTTTAAGTTAGAGTATGCTTCATTGCAACAAGCGCGTGGCCCTGGCCACTGATAAGAAGGCTCGCAAAATAGAAAACAATATTCAATGTCGTTCATGGTTTTGTTTCATCCTCCTGTCTAGCTTTGCTTATGCTCAGTATATAATATTTTACGCGTTCGTGCTACCGATTTTCCTCTTAAACGTGTGTTCGAACACTTCGAATTGCTACGATTGGTGTCGTTAGTTTTGTTTTTGCTTAGTTTCGCTACTCTACCGCTAATGTGTTTTTGTTCGCATTTGGTTGGTTGGTTTTTTGCTTGCTTTTGCGTTGCTTTGCTTAATCACGTGCACCATGCCATGCTCAACTTCGCACACTGTGTCCTGCGCTGCTTGGTACGACGCTACGAACTACGAACTGCTGCATTGCGCCAATTGCTTAGCCTTGTTGAGTTTAAACGTGTTACTTTTTTTTGTTCTTCTTGTTATCTAGTTTGCGTTGAGTTTATTCTATCGACGGCTACTTTTATTTGATGATTAAGTGTGCTGCTTTGACTGTTTGTTTTGTTTTTATTCATTTTGCAAAATGAATTTCCCACAAGAAGTAGTATCATTCATAAGAGAGATGAAACGTTTCATCATTTATTGTTTGTCATTTAGTTCGACACTCACGACGGTAGCATTTCCCAGCGTGGTTTCTATGTCTACTCATGGCCCCCTTCGATCATTCGAAGGGAACCAGGACCCCCATGCCTACTGTGAGTGCACGTGTGCACCCTACAACGTTCCGTATCCAAACGCACTGTTTATTTTGTTCCTTTGTATTTTTTGTTGTTGTTGTTTTGATTTATAATTATTCTAAAAGATGCACTTTTGGCAGAGCTGAAGATAGTAAAATTATTGTTTGTTTGCTTTAAATGTTTTTTTTTTATAAGATGTATATACTATCCGTTAAATATATAATTCTCGAGTTTTGGTTTCTCTTTCTTTTGTTGCAAAATTCGTCGCCACGGCTGCTGTTTGCCCAATCGCGTGCGGATGCCACGAAAGGAGGATTCACGTTAAACTTAGCTGAACTACATTGCTATTAGAATGATATATGTATTGCAAAAAATGTTACTCCCGTTTCGGTGTCGCCATATCAATCCCTAGAGCACTGTCCTCAATCGAACGAGATAGATTCTCTGTATGGATTTGGTTTTGTTCTGTTTTTTTTTTTTAATAGACGGTAATTTTCTGTAGCTTCAAGTTCACCACGGCTTCTCTCACATGACCGATTTAGTAAATCTAAAAGAAAGTGTGTTTGTGTGGTGTGTGTATGTGTATGTGATTTTTGTTGTTCGTGACTGAAATATGTTTTTAGCTTAATTTTCAACTCAATTTTACTGGAATACGACTCGTCCTGGCGGACCTCAACACTTCGGTTGCGTTCCCTACTAGTGAATATGCGTAAACCTTATATAAGAATATAATCAAACTGGTTGGTGCATAATCTATGAACAGTGAAGAAATGTATCTTTGTCCAATGACCGTGGTGGACGTGGTGTCGTAACATTACTAGCCTGCTCAGGATGGAATAATCTTTAATAACTTTGCTTTGTTTTGCGATGCTGACGGATGCTTTCCATAGTTTCACTACCCTTGCATCTAAGCTGCCGTTGGTAGGATTTAGTACGGCAACTCCGGTAAGTTGTGCACTAACAATATGTTCACCCACTCGCAGTTATGTACTCATGGCTTGTCCAGCTTGAAGCTTCCTGTTCGTATGATTTTGCATGCGACAAAGCCCGAAAGGATGCTTGAAACGTTTCGTGAGACTACAGAAAGAAAGAAATAATATCTACCCAATCCCATTGTATTTCATCCTTACATCCTGTGGCACTCTTCCATCGTTTGTCCCTTCTACACCTTGTCCATATTTTAATTTCCGATCGTGAGATAACGTTAGCTTCGATTTCGTGAAGGGTGGGAATGAATGTAACCGCCCGGTGTAGCTAGCGTGCTTTCCTTGCCTGTTATCCTAGCGTTAACCTATTTTGTATCTATCTAGCTAATCGATATAGCTTGTTGCTTTAGGTAAAAATCACTTTAGGCTGCTCGTGTATTCTGATTGGCAAAATGGTATCGTTCGTTCAGCTATGTTTGATTTTGCGTTTCTGCCAGTGTTCCACAACAGCCGCATATAACTTTTCGTTTTCTTATGTTAATACTTTTTTTCCATTAAGTTTGAATTTTCCCCTTCAAGTACAGATTCCGCAGTTCCTGTAGACCATGTAGCATAGCATCTCTATAAGTTAAATTTACATGAGCACGACGCGACGTGGTTTTCGTCGCTGTTATTTGCTTTATTATTACCTCACCACATCAACTCGCCCTCTCCGCGCTCGCTGAGCAAATTCTAAACAAGTTTTCAAACCCGTCCATAGTATTCGAATCGGTACCGAATCGTTATCGAAATTGCATCTGGTGCCACCGGTGCAGGTATCATACGAACTTACAAATCATTCAACTTCGTCCCTTTCACCAACCAATTATATATATATATATGCACTAAGATAATAACTAAGTTTATCGAATCTAGTCGAGTTAACATTATGGTGTAAAATTTGAAGTAAAAACAGACGCGTTAAATGCAAACTCATAACTAGTTGCTTTACCGAACCTCTCTTAACCTAACCTAATGATGATATGCTGCGCCTTGTTAAATTGCTTTGTATAGTATGCTAGTGTTGCAAATAGAGAGAGATAGAGAGAGTGAGTGAGTGAAAGAGAGTTTATTAGCGTTCTGCTTCATCTCATGGCGATCGGAGTGATTGTTGCGTTCTTTGCATGTTTTCTTCCCCATTGGCTTTGACTCGTTTGTCCAGTTCGCCGTCTAGTAGCTTCGCAGCCCTGTCGAGTTCCTGCCGGTTGGTAGTGTTGTTCACATTTATATTACGTTTCCGTTTGTTTTGCTCTCCCTTTTATATGCCCTTCTGTTTGGTTTGGTTTTCCGCTTTCTATGTTTTTTTTTTATTCGTTTATCAATCACGAGCCTTTCGTAGCAGATTCAGAAGCGAAGTATTAGAATAACGATACGAGTGTAACTGAGTTAGTAAGTGAGTTTTTGAAACGTTGTTGTTCGTATTCCTCTTTCTAGGAATAGAATCATCGTTTTAGATTAGTGTACATGCTCTCGCACGACATCTCATTTGAATAAACGCGATTTGCTTTCGTAGCTATAGCTAGACGGTTCGTTCGGATTTCTGCAGCCGTTATACCTCGATGAACACTATTGCTGTACAGACGAAAGCTTTTCCTCGAACAGCACTCTTGTAAAGTGTGCATCCATCTCCCTCATCCCAAACCATCGTCAAGCTATTAGCGAAGAGCCGAAATCCGACGAGATAACGATATAGAGTGTCTGACTACGGATTATAAGAATCTTAACATCATAAGTATAGACGTTAACAACTTGTGTGTCTGTGGTTTTGCTCTTTTTGCTTCAAATACACGCTTCACCTTGTTCCCATTGCGCGGGCGACGATGTTTATCGTAGGAATAAACAAAGCACCGTTTTATAAACACTATCTTAACCAGTCTCCCGGCGGTCTATGTTGTTGAAAGTTTGCACGCGAAACCCGAATATGCGGTTGGCTTAAAGTGGTTGGGATTAATAACTCGGCCTGAAATCCAACCGTCCACAAATGGGTCACGGAACTTTCCGCATTGCTTTGAGAGATTGAGCCGATTGTGTGGAGGACCCGGACGCCTGCACGATCCTGCACGACACCTGTTAGTTTAGCGTGATTAACTCTCCGCCACGTTAATGCAAGGCGCAAGCAGCCCATTGTCGCGGTCGCTACGATCGCTGAACAGCTTGCGGTTAATCAGCATACGGAATCCTTGCTGCGGTGGCTGATGGTGCGCAACGACGGCGGTGGAAGGAGCCGTCGGTTCTTTCGTATCGCCCGACTCCGGGGTCGCCTTCCGCGCTGGAGCCACCCCGTGCGCCGTACCCTTGCCGCGCAGGAAGTTGAACAGCGACTTGCAGTTGCTGTCGAGCGTTTTGAAGCTGCACGAAATCTTGTACCTAAACCGCTTCTCACCCATCAGCGTACTGTCAATTGACTTCAAGCAGTCCACCAGCTGGCGTGCCTGCTGCTCGTGCCGAGCCGCCTCATCGACCGGGCCGGCGGTAACGCCGCTCGTCGTGCTAATAGTGCTGCTGGTTGACTGCAGCGTGCCGGTGGCCGTGCCGGAGGAATTGTTAAATTTGCTATCTAAACCAGCCTGTTCGAAAAAGAGACTCTCCAAACTGGCGCTCAGTGACTCGAGGCTCAACAGGCTCGGTTTCAGCACGCTCCGGTCGTACCGGTGCGGCTTCCAAAGCTTCGGATGCCTTACAAGCTGCTTTTGCACTCGCTGCTGTTGACTGTGACGCTGCTGACGCTGCTGAGACTGCGGATACTGCTGATGCTGTTGCTGGTGCTGCTGCTGCGTTTGCTGCCGAGACTGCTGCTGCTGCTGCTGGTGCTGGTGGTGCTGTGCTGTTGGCGCTGTATGGCAGCAGTCTTGAAGCGTTAGTGCTGGGCTACGTTCCGTAACACTAGTGGCGACGTTTACAAATTGGTTACTGGTTACTAAATTCTCGTTTTGTCACTGAATTTCGCAGAAGCTAATCTTTTGCGATTCTTTCTGCTCCTCACCCATGCTGATGTCTTCCTCTTTTGGTGATTCTGCCCCACACGGAACTCCGCTTTCGCTAGGAGGCCCCGGGGGGCAGGCTGATTGTCACCGAAGGGCAAGCGTAGATATCGGAGGTGGGCGGACGGGTTTGTTTTCGAGAATCCGCTCTATTTCCAGCATCACACCGGTCGATAGCCGTGGCAGTAGCTACAAACCGCACGAGGAGAGAAGGTGAGAGGAAGAAGACAATGTTAGGGTCCGTTGTTTGCTGGTGTCTTATCTTTCACATGTCGAAAAGAGTTTGAGTTTGCTTGGAATGGCCAGAATTATGAACAACATCTATTTAACCGGTTCATGATCGTCAATTTAACCGACCATAACAAAACTGCTCTAACTTTTCAGTCTAGCTTATCCTTTGTAGTGCGGTATATGAGATGCAACAGGAGAGTTAAGAGAATTTCGCTACACTCATCACTTTTAGTCAGACAAAGAAAAGAAAGTGGGAAAAATGTGAACACGGACGTCAAGATGGTGCGCGAAATAAAAAAAAAAAACAACGTAAAGCTAAGTGTGTGCGACATCCAGCAAACCCCTCAGTTACAGGCTTCGAAGGATTCCGAATTTACTCGGAAATGCCATTTCATCAGTAAAGCTAACAAAGCTTAAATTTGTTAGGAAACATTCTGATAGACCCTTATAATTTTGGGAGAACAGCGAGACCGTGTGCAATGCAGGTAGGTTTAGAAGCTTTCTTAGGGCCACATAGAAGAAACGGTGGAGAATGGAGGAGATAACGTGACAACGTGAACAAAACTATTGGAATTATGACAACCGATTCCGACCTCATTACCTTGCATGAGGAGAGATATGAAGGATGAAAAAAGATTCATATTCCAGCCAGATAATGACTCCACGCGTACAACCCAGAAGGCCAAGGTTTTTTCCTTTCTTGTCGGATTAAACTGCTGGGAACAAGCCTCCATAATGCCCACACCTCAACCCCATCGGGAACTTGTGGGCTATTCTGGATGCAAGGGTTGCAAAACCCCTAGAAAGACTAAGATGCATACCATCTGAAACAACTAATAGAAATTCTGCCAAAGAGCCCGCGGCAAGTCCTGAAGACCAACGAAAGGTATACGAATTACTAAACCGTTATTATATTTCTAAAAATTTAATTCTATCTTTATATTTATTTTTTCGATTTAAAAAAAAACTACTATTTTTTAATACTTTAGTGTTCAAGATTGAAACACAGTAGGCCTAGAACGTGAAACGTGAAAAATGCAGTAGGCTTTGAAATGTGCTCGTTAAATATATATTGATCTATCGCCACTCCGCGAGTCTTATCTTAAAGCCCGTTTACATGAAGCGCAACTCCCAGCGCAACTCCCAGCGCAACTCCAGGCGCAACTCCAGGCGCAACTCATAAAAAACATCAAATTAGCATCGATTCGTGTAGACACGACAATTTGCATGGTAGTTGCGCTTGAAATGGAGCTATTTACTAGTTTTTATTCACTTTTGTCACTAAATTCACCAAATTAATGCACTACAATGATTAAAATACAATATCTTTGCTACAAACATCTATATTTGCAGACAAACCAACACAAAATGTTTAATTATATCTAGTTGTGCCGGAGTTGATCTTGAGTTTCGCCTTCCAAACCCAAAAACGATTTGACAACTAAATGCGAGACGTCAGACACAGGCCCACAAACCCGAAGTCATACAAAACGAAGTAGGTGGACGCCCATTTGGTTCCGTTGTTGTGGGGTAGAACGGTATACGAAGCCATGAGAAAATCCGAAGAGCAGTGTTTAATGTATTGGTGAGATATTTATGAGGGTTTTCGAAACAGCTATTTGTCTCTTTCGTTATGGTGCG
>KB672869.1:682767-695474 GCA_000349145.1 Anopheles dirus | reverse complement strand
GCGCTAGGGGTTTTTGACCGAAAACATTGGGTTTTCTCATGAGGGCTTAGCTTTAATCTCGTAGGAGTGAAGCGTACAGAGCATTCGGGTGCGATATGCCTACCCTGTTACGCTTGCATAGAGGTAGATCGGCTACCTTCCGAATGCCCCTGACCTACCTCACGTGGACGTCCAAACCAAAAAATCACGTCTACCGTCGGCCAATCGACAACTCACAGCCTTCGCGCTTGCTGTCAGTTTCCGAGTTGCGCTTCATGTAGACGGGCTTTTACACTAAACGTTGTTCCTAGCAAAGGCTTGAATAAATCTTCGATAGTATTCATAGTCCTTTAAAGACCACATAAAGAATAACGTACAAAAAATACTACAGTGTGATAATTTCTTTTTTGAACAACAAATGGCACAAATTGAAACAATGAGGTAGTGGACATTTTATTTTGCCGGTCACTGTATAACATTGCCCAGTGTTGAGCATTCCACGATTGCGATTCGTCGTACTAGCTACTCCTGAATCTTGGAATTTGAAAACGAAGACTCAGCTGGCTTCCAAAGCCTGGCTGGTTGTTTAGCCAATGCAAATGGAAATGTATTGATTTACATCGATAAACCGCCATTTGAATTTTAAACAGTATTGTTGCTGCTAATGCATTATACAAATTGTTGCAAGAATTTGAGCAGCCATTAGATGCAAACCGGTATTTTCAGTTGGAGAATGTGCGAGAGAAATGTTGCGTTTGCCACACAAACCATGATCAGCTCACTTACCTGTAGCGCTTGCAAGCTTTGATGCAACTGCTCCGGCGAAGTTGCCCCGAGCAGCAAACACTGTACCGGTTCATGCTTCAGAGACCACGCAATCGACAGCTGGACCGCATTGCATCCCAGCTTCTCCGCCAGATTGCTAATGTCGCGGGCTTTGTCGTACAGCCGGCGTGCCTCATCCTGCAAATCCTTACGCAAATGCACCATAGCCGCCAGATGGACGTGAAATAGAAGGAAAGGAGCACAGATATGTACGCTACAGTGCGGTCTGGTCGGAGAGCGTGCACTTACTTCTTTGTTTACTTCGTCCTCGATCCAGGAGTAGCTCTGGCTCTTGCTCTTGAGCGAGCCCTTCGGTATCCAGAGTTTGTCACCGCTCTGCGCATCACCCAAGCACATAGACAGCGGACCCCAGGCCATGAAGCCGACGCCGATCTTGTTGTACATCTCCGGCAGGTACAGCTCTGCCTTCTCGCGGCAAAACATGTGGTACTCGGACTGCTCCACGATGGGCGTCACGCAGTTGAACTGGCGGCAGTTGGTGTAGGCCTCCATGATCTGTGCGAGCAAAGGATCTCGGTTACATATCAGCTCCGGGTGCGAAAACCGTTGCCGGTTTGATCCCTTACCTCCACCGGTGACCATCGCGCGGTGCCCCAGTACATTGACCAGCCCTGCGATATGACGTAATTCATTGCCCGCACAATTTCTGCAACAGGCAACAGCGTTTCGCGTTAGCGTAAACAGTGGCAGCAGACTCCTCCTGCACTCACCTTCCATCGGGCACATCGAATCCGCCTTGTGCACCAGGATGACGTCGATGTACGGCAGCTGCAATCTCTGCAGGCTCGCTTGGACACTTTCGATGATGTGTTTTCTCGATAAACCCCGCTCCTCGGATCTGGCAAACGATTACACGCGTGGTAAAAATATTAAAAATAGATCCTCCATGCACGCACTCATCTGCGAAATGCGGCAGCCACTATCGACCGCGGCTCTTACTTTGTGCTCCAATAAATTTTTGTTGTTATGACGAAGCTGGTCCGTTTCCATCCTGCCTTTTGAATAATCTTTCCCAGCTCTATTTCCGCACGCGTACCTGTTTTGTGTGAAGAGAAAGAGAGAGAGAGAGAGAGAGAGAGAGAGAGAAACAGGGAGAGAGAGAGAGAGCGAGTTTAAAAATTCGCTTCAGCTCAGTTTTTGCAGCCATGTGCGTGCGAGTCGACCGGAACACCGTCCGTCCGGAACACCCACCTGAATGCGCTTCGGATAGGTCGAACAAATTGATGCCGCTATCGACGGCCAGGCGCAGGATGGCCTCCGCCTGCTCCTCCGAAACGCCCGGCGAGAAAATGGGCCATGTGCCGAGCCCAACGTTCGACACACGCAGCCCACTTTTGCCGAGATTTTTGTAGCGCAACCCGGGCGTAGTTGTGGCATTGCTCCGTATTTGTATGGCCGGATTGGACCCCAAGCTTGTGGAACGACCTGAAATTGCGGGCGGGCGAGAAAATGCTCTGTACTTTGAAGGTTTTGTGCAAAACATTTTAATTCATGCATTCACGTGCTTTAAACCGCATTATCATGATAAGCACGACAAAAACTGGGCCTTTTGAACGGTTTCGGGTCGGTGAAAACTTGAACTGCATCTTTTTAATTTTATTTTCAGGCTTAAACAAAAATTTTAGTTACCCCTGTTTCGATAGCTCATTTTGAAACTTGAATAACTTTATCACCTTTTTCTACGAATATTAGTACCTTTTATTTTGTTCCAACTTTTAATGTTAATAAGCGAAATATTCATAAGAAATATATTAAGATTAATTTATTATCAAAGCTCATTGAATGCCAGAGAAAATTGTTGATAGTTTGTTCCAATTAACTGAACACTCTTTGGCTACGATTTTTTGTTGACAAAAGTCGATGTTGATCGTATTTATACAATATAGAAAACACCCAAAAAACATTTCAACGACACAAGATATACCAGAGCTAACATTATTATCGTTATTTTTGTGAATCTGCGTGCATGGGCTTATTTTTTCAAGATAATAAAATCGGCAGTCGTTACAGTGTGAAATACAGCCAGAACTACAGGCTTCGACATACGTTTGTAGTTTTAATTAGGTTTACCGAATGTATAAGAGTACAGCTGAATCATATATGTATTTACAACAAAAGTAAACGCAAGTCGTTACATGATCGTCGCTAGTGGATGAGAGAGAGAGAAAGTGAGTTCTTCAGTGACTTACCAAAATCAAGCTGAGCTGTCGTGCCACTAAATTCCTCCATGCAATCAAGTGAAGCTATGGGAGCACGGCACCTGTAATGAGGTGATCAATAAATGGAGACGGGACGGGGGTGCGGGAAACCACAGGACCATCGGGATGGATTGGGTCACGGAAAAGAAGTTAATTAATTACTGTTGCTCTAATAATTAAGAACGGTACGTAACCGGCGTAAGATCGTATTAAGAGCGTGAATGGATGGATATAGACCAGAGGTCAGTTTAATTACTTTCGATTTTTGTTTTCGTTTCTCGGGCTATGGCCTCCGTCCGTCGCCCCTGCGTCGCCGGACGGGGAAAAATACTTTCAGGCGAAATTGGTTCCGTGCGTGGCAATTAAAAGCATAGAATTTTCCTTCCGTCTGCCACAGCAAGCGCGAAGTTGCCGCACAGCCCACAGGTGCACATTTTTGGTGCAAAAGAGCGGAATCGACGGAATCTGGTCAGCAAGCTCGATCAGATATTGGTAGACAGCAGCATCCACATTTTCCGATCCCGGTAGATAATGCGGTAGTTTCCCAGCAGCATTCGGCTGAACCAAAATCAGCCGCCAGCGACAGCTAATATTAACCATACCGCTGGCTACTGTACTCTACGGTTCGCTTAGCATATCTAATTATAAACGGAAGGTAACGAAAATGATGAGAATTCACTCTCGACTGGTCCAACATTTTTGTCAACTTCGCTTTCCGTTTGGGCACGGGGATCATCCGCACGGGCACCCGTTTACAAATCTGCCGTCTTGCCAAATCGAACAAAAATAAATGTGATTTCGTGGCGTTTTCGTAATTTCAGTTCACTGGTAAAACGTTCCCAACAGGCGCCTGCCGTCAGCTACCGGCCACTAAGCTATGCTCCCCATGCTCGTGCATCGCTTCAAGCACTACTTCAGAAAACCCAAAAGAAAGCACACGGCAAACGTCAAGAAGCAAAAACTCTCCCACATTTTATCACTGTTTTCAACAACCCATCGGTTTGGTTGCAGTTTGTACCTGTAGATTGTAACCGGATTGGAATCCTCACTAATATTGTCATTGTTAACGTTATTGTCGTTATTAGTTTTTGAAGCAACATTACATAACACGATCGACATACCGGAAATGTCCCTTTTTCCTACAAAATTCCGTTTTCCACCAAACTTCACTTATCGCCGTGTCTAGATGAATAAAGGTATCAAAGAGGATTTGAACTGACACTGACTGTCTCGATGACGGTGGCTGGTGGTGACGACAACGACGACAACGACGACGGCGAGGAAGTGCGATGATGGGTGGGTGGTAGGGAGGAGGCCGACGACGCGGATGATTAGTCGCTCTTAGCTCCGCACTGATGACGATAGTTTCACCGTATCCAAGTCTGCATTGCACGTTATAGGCGCTCTATAGCCACCAAATTGTCACAAACTCACACAGGCACACATACACGAATGCGCGGGCACACCACACACTCGCAAACACACACACACACGTACGACCCTGCACCTACTTTCGAGTGGGTGAACGCAAAACCGGGCCCACTGGCCGCTGATCTGTCTCGTCTGTGAGCTTCGAAAGCACACTACCACTGCAGGAGACCAAGGAGTCAGAAATGTCGCATACGAGTAAAATTGCACTACTTTCCGAAGCGCGACGGAAGACCCTTTTCGACCCGAGAAAAGTCCCAGATCGCATGCTTGCCGACTACCGTAGGCAGCCTTAGGGCAAGAGTGACAAACTTAGTATGCGCTCTGCGTGTACTAAAGCACCGCGAGACAAGGAGGCAAGGGCGAGAGATAAAAGAGATCAGCGAGCGAACCGCCGGGAGAGACCGTGAATGGGAGAGCGATCAGTGCGCGAAGCACGAGCAGGAGAGAAGATGGAAAACCGAATGTAATGGGCTGAGCGTGAAGAACGTGGGAAAGGGAGAGCACCATGCAATACTACGAACGAGGTGAATAACAAAAGAATAAAACGAGCAAAAAGATACAACAGAACAAGAGAGCTTAAAGCAGTGTGTGTGTGCGTGTGGAACAGAGAGAGAGAGAGAGAGAGAGAGAGGGAGAGAGAGCGAGTGATATTGAGCGAGTGAGAGATATTTGGAGAGTCAAATATACTTCTAGGAGAAATTATTTTTATGTGTGTGTGAGGGAGAGTTGTAGATAGAGATAGAGATAGAGATAGAGAGAGAGAGAGAGAGAAGTGAATCAGAGAAGAAGAAAAGTAGGAAACAAAAGGATAATGAGGGCCTACTAAAACGTGCACTGGTTGTGTGATTTTATCCTGCCGTCGTTTTTTATGTCATTTTCATATCCCGTTTGGTTTGATTCACCTTTTCTATTCACCACTGAGCACTGAGAAAACTTGGTCGGGATTGGTGGTAATGAGGCTTTCCTTAAAAAAAGCCCCCGTAACAGGGATTTTTCGCTACTACAAACCCCGCAGTGGGCGCTTCATTCTTCAGGCGTTATTTTCGAAAATGGTACTGGTGTCACGCTGGTCTCTTCTTCCTCGCTACGTCCATATCGGTGAAGCGGTACACTTTCTCACTTTTCGCGCACGTTTCAACCATTACTGTTATTAGTTTTCTTTTCGGCAACGCAGCGCACGTCAGAAGAGCCGCACAATCACACCGTGCGTTTTGAAGGACATCCCGAGTTTGGAATTGATTTTTCTGCACCACGCCAGGCGTTGGACGCAAAGTGCCGTTTCATCGTGTGTTTCCTGCCGTACGCCCGCACCGAAAACACGAAACTTGGAGTCACCACCCGCATCGATTTCCGTTGCAGGGCGGACGGACGACTATGAATAACTTAAGGATAATTATGCTTATGTAACAACAAAGGATATCCCGGGCGCGCGTGCCTCGGTGCCTTTAGCGCGTCGAACGAATGTGATTTCATCGAGCAAACAATAATTTAACTCCCCCGTCGCCACACCACCACCACCACCACCACCTTCGTCGATGCGTCGTTGCCGTCGTTGCGTCGCTGTTAGCTCACTCGTCATCCAGTGTTGCCTTGCGAGACTCTCGGGCACCTCAATGGGAACTTCTGCACTATCGCATTCCGGGCGCCTCCATTCTCACGTTGATTGATCCGGATCAATTAAATATTTAAACACATATGCACAATTACACCGACACACACGCACACACGAACACGTTCGAATAATTGACCACTAGACACCAAACCGGAACGAAATAAATAATAAGTTATACTTTTACATAACACTCCATAAGAAGACGGAAGCTAAACACACGACGCGTTGCGGCAATACGACGGTTGCGAACGCATTGAATTTTCCGTCCCATAATGTTTATTTCATTGCGTTCTCACCTCTGCCCAGTCAGTCTCGCTGCCATAATCTCTGAGCCGAAACTGGAAAAGGAACATCGTGCCCGAGAGCTGAGAACAGTTTTCCGTGCTTTTGGCCTGCTTCACTCTCATCTCTTTCGGCGGCGGTGTCTCTCCCGGAAAACTGTCGGAGAACAATTTCCATACACACACACACACACACTCTCATTCACACTACACCACACGTAAAAAAGGATATTGCACCAAAACGCTGAGCGGAAATGCAGCTGGCTGGTTGTGCGAGGCTTAGTATGGGGCCGTGCATGAATGGGCACGATACGGTGTTCGTGTTCGTACGGTTGACATTGAATCCCTTTGCTAATGTGTCAATTCGAACACATCGAACACTTCGAAACGGATCATCGCAGCAGGCTCTGCACGAAACGTTATTGCACCTTGCATCGCTTGGAACATGAGAGCACGATTGGATAAACGTTTGGGAGGGAACACTGTAGCAACAGAAAAAAGAAGAAGAAAACGTCACAGTAGCAAGTAAAACCTACATCATCTTATGGCAGGCATCCGATTGGGACTGAGAGTATATTGTCGAAATTTCGCTTTCGGTCGAGTCCTGGCGCCCTTTAGGGAAGTCCTGCGGGTGCGACGATTCCGGAAGTCCTTTGTCCTGCTGTACTTTTTGTAAGGTAGCCGCCGCTAGGGCAGAATTGCGTTGTTCTTCCTGGAACAGTGAAATAGAACAGGAGTTATCTTACTGAGAATGTTCCATGTTGGCGATAATGTAAAAATCATTCAAATCTTCTTTTAACTTTATTCCTACCGTAACTTTAACTTCATCGTATTGAAGGAACACTGCATTATGTGCAGTGTATTGGAAATATTCTCTTCGAACTTCGCTGTGCATATTTTTTAACATTTTTGTATTTGAGATAGTAAGATCGAGCCAAACGACTCAATATAAAAGGAGATCGAATTACCAACTCTAACGACTACCAACTATTCTTCAACATTTTTTTGTGCATTTCCATTGGTTTTCCGAAGTCCCTGTGCATTGAAGGGTAGGCCATGTTTTGTCGTTGTTTTTTTTTGTCTTCGACAACGCTGGCTCCACTACAACGTGCTTGGCCGTTTACACTCGGCTCGGTCAGATCAATATCGATTAGCTATCCCGCACTGACATGCATAATCGCTTCGGAACAACCCTACGCGAGAGCCTTTCTCCTTCCCACTTAGAGAAAGCGACCATTTGCCAGCCGTTTGCATAATTGAGCGATTTGGCGTGCTGCCAATATTTTGCAGTGCGATGACGACTTGCTCAAATGGTCGCGTTCGGTGTGGACAAAAGGCGCTCGTGGCGCTTTGAAAGAGAAATAAATACCGCGGCCCCGCTGGTGGAGGACAAACATTCTACTTTTGCTGTCGAGCAACATCATCTGACATTCAGCATTAAAACGGCTGAGCTTAAAAAAAAAATAAAAAAAATACACAGAGCCCTTTTGGTTGTGTATGTGTTCGTGTCCACTATGCAAGAGAACCGACCCAAAAATGGCAATGCCAGCCGAGCCCCAACAGGTGTGTCCACCTGTTTGGGTACTCGTACTATACAACCTATCCTGGGGGGATATGCAAAGCAGGTGCGTTTTTGAATTACCTCCTTCGGTGTTACCGCCGCCGCCGGAACGCCACCGGGCAAGTTTTCCATCAGCGTCAGCGTCGTGCCACCGAATGGTGTGTCCTCCAGGAGCGGAGTTTTGACGCCTGCCACCACGGGGGACTTCTCCTCCGCGATGGTCGTTGGCGGTGTCCGTCCGGGTGTCGTCGATATGCTGCTCTCCGCATAGAATGGTTCGGTCTGCCGGTAGCTCCGGTCACCGGAGCTGTTCGATGGTGGCGGAGAGGTGGTCCCGACCGGCAACCCGACGGTCGTGGATGCGGCTAGGGCAGCCGCCTGCCGTTCCGAGCCCAGCTGGGCCTGCCGCTCCCGTTCCTGCGCACGACGCTGATTCAACAGTTCGTTGTCGAGCTGCCTTATTTCCCGTGCCTCGCGCTGGAAAAGGTGCAAACGACGAGTTTATGATCGGACTTCGTGTGCTGGAATCAGGCCAGGTCGTGCGGACACCTGTTGTCGAATACCTTGCAATTTGCAGCGTCGAGCTTCTGTTGCTTGTGGTGCTGTTCGCGATCTGAGGACTCATTTTTCTGCCGTTCTTTCTGCTTCTCCTCATCGGCTTGCCCTGCTTGCAACCGCACGGCACGGGGTGCGGAGGGGGCGAAGATGGATGGAAAAATCATCGAGTGAGAGCGTTAGTATGGTTGGTGCTTTTAATTGGATTGGTCGCGATAACGTGGAGAAGTGTGCACTTCGCTGCCAATTCAGTGAACATTTGGTACTTACTTGAAGAACTACTTCCCGACGCCCCTGGCGGCGGAAACGAGAACCAAAACTGATGAGCCAGTTTGATATTCACTACAACGAGAGAGAAGAGTTGTTATGTTGTTTTTTTGTTTTGGTTGTTGGTCGTTTTTGCAATTTTTCTACACTGTAAAAGAACCAGCACCGTTTCTCGCTGGACACCACTTTCCGCACGCTACGCTATGAGTCGCTTCCGAAAACGACACACTCCGCCAAACCCTTCGAAGCACTGCTTCCTGCCAATCCCACTTTTTTGGCACTGACGTTTCAATCCAAAGCGTTTTTTTTTCGCCACAGATGGAAGCAATGCAAAACCGTGGCAAGAGAGAGGTCCACCACTCTGAGTGGACGCGGTTTACTGCACCGCCTACTGGATGTTATTCATATTGAATTAGTTGCTTCGGTGTGCACTGGCAACAGTTGGAAATGTACAACAAGATATGCCCCGACCAAAGCAGCACTTTAATTTTTGGAAAAACCGAAAAGAAAGCATTATAGGAAGAGAGATAGAATAATAAAGAGACCGAGCGAAAGAGAGAAAACGAGAGTGAGCGAGAGAAAAACATATGTAAAGATGAAAAAAACATAGAACCAACCTATCGCTATACCACCAAGCAGAGAAGATCGACTACAGAATCTTTGCCCAACTGAACCGCGTACGATGAAACGCAGATCAATCTGGGGTTTCCGCCCGATACAGGTGATCCAGCCGAGCAAATCGGTAACGCAAACACCGCAAACGATGGCACGCCATTCGCTTCGGTAAAGCAACAGTTTATCCTCGTTTTTTTACTTACATAACTGTGTTTCTGGCCAAAATAAACGAGTGAACTTTTCTAACAATCCCGAACCACCGACCGACCACCGGAATGTCTCTTGTGACCTAAGTTTACCGAGGAAGCATTCGTGCGCACGCGCCACCAAACCGTTACTTTATAAATATAACTACCGCCAGGCTTTTCACTGGTGCCGAAGGTACGGCCATGGTCGTGGCCATCCCGGTGACGTTTGGCGGACCAAAATTTTCGTGCAACTTTTGCGGTGTGAAATATGCATTCGCTTACGATCTTAGTAATCGATAGCTTTACTCCAAATATAATTATGATAAACTCTTGGTGGGTTTCAACACAATAAAACCATATAATGAATATAGGTTTACGGAGTCATCGGGACAGAAAAATTACGCCAGACAGCTCAGCATGTAATGTCCTTTAAATAGTTCACACTACTAACTGAAGCAAGCAGCACAAAAAACAACCATGATCCCCAACTTACATTTCTTAAACAGCTTTATGATGTATTATACGTCGTTATACAATATTGTTAACAAATGGTGACAAACAATCAATGTTTTATTTTTAAAATCTTGCTTATTATGTCTCAAAATTATGTGAAAACTGTGATGAACTTCTGTGGGGCGGTGTAATTCCAAAGGAATTTCTTTTGCTACATCGGCCACTCTGGTGCTACCATGCCGGGTATAGCTGGATATTAGATGATTTCAACGCAAAATACAGTACTATCAACGATACGAGGTTAATTAGTATTACTGGTATTAGTATTACAGTATTACTGGTTGTGGGTTTGAATCTCAAAAGGACCGTCCCTGCGCACACTGAACTGGCTATCCAGACTACGGGTAACTAAGTAAATGAAAGCCATAAATCAGGCCTATATCTAGACGAGGTTTTATTTTATATAACGTTATATTAAGTACTATGGATTGTTACATTAGTATTAAGAATTTTACTAAGGCTCATCTAAATGATTAACCTCACAGGCAGAAAGTGCAGGCGCCTAGACCTAGTCAGGCCCAGACCTGATGGAGGCGCCTAATACCTATATCAGTTATGTAGCAATGCATCACTAATATGGGTACGGATCTGACGCCTCTCGAAGGATACTCGTTCTCCGTACTCTACGCTTACTTAAAATTTCCACTGCGTACAGAAAGGTAACATGTGTTTCCACATATCTGAGCTTGTATACAGGGAAACCCAACCCATTGGGAGGTTGGATGATATGACTAATTTAAAAAAAGGAGGACTGTCAGCGTCTGTACCCATGCTGGGGTCGGCAATCGTCCTTTCAAGTCTCTAATTATGTAGGGAGCGTAAAGCCACCAATATGATAAGGGAGGGGTCTTGCAACCCAGTACTATTGCAACTAATGGAATACAAAAGGAAGCCCTTGTCCGACCTAGCCTGTCAAGCCCACGTACATAAAAGGACTTATGATTGGAAGTTTGGGACTTGAAACTGCAGATCCCTTACATTCGCTGGAAGTACCCGATTTTTTTCATATGAGGTGAGGTCTCGCGGTTTCGAGATAGTAGCACTTCACTAGGTTCCCTGGAAAGGATTGTTTGAGCGCCAGTATCGCAGCGATTGCATGATCTACCGTAGCGTTGATGAGAAGCACGAGCTCGGTACGGCTTCCTCATGCTAGGTGAAATGCGGAAGAGAATGATCAGTTGTTGGCCGATCAGCGACCGGGTGTGCAGGCTGAGGGTTCGTGGTCGTTTTTCATGCTGAGCTGCCCGCAACACGACGTCGGAGACCTTAACGCTCAGGTCGGTCGGGAGTACGCATACAGACCAATGGTTGGTAGTTTCAGCAGCCACCAGCTGACAAATGATAATGGGCTCCGCCTTCAATTTTGCCTCCTCATAGTACATAGGGCAGTATCCTGTCGGACGAACGAGAAGTGTACAAAAAGTGGAAGTGGTACTTAGATAATTTTGAATGTGTTGAGCACTATCTTCGGTGGATCACTTGGATCTCTTGAACTTGAACTTGAGCTGACTAAGGGGCTACTTTAGAATCAGATTTATGAGACAAACAAAAAAGACATGTTTTACGAGTGCTCTAACATTTGTCGAATTGTCGAAATTGTCGTCTGACAAGCTTTGTCTCACGGCGGCTCTAGACGACCACTTTAGAGCTCGCGCCGCGAGCCGCGAGCTTCGATTTTGTTCTAAAACAGCTGTCAAACTGACACGGTTTTCCAGATTGTCGCGGCAAATTTCAGGTGGTCGTCTAGATACCGAATGTCGCACATTTTTTGCGCGAGCCATCAAAGTAGCACGATCTATCTAGGTTTTTTGTTAAAAATCCAGTTAATATTGTTACCTGAACTTTAAAAAAAACCTACAGACACTTGCACAGTCAATTATTTCAGTTTAAGTTGTAAATATATACAATTTCAGAACTAGGATGATAGCTCGCGATTCGCTAGGGTCGCGCCGTTGTGAAAATTTACAACTCCGCGACCTCCTGGGTTTGACAGCTAGCCGCGAGAAATTGTACTAAAACCATGTTAAATGACAGCAGTTTTAGTACAAAATCGTAGCTCGCGGCTCGCGGCGCGAGCTCTAAAGTGGTCGTCTAGAGCCGCCGTCATACGACTTATTACAGTGCAGCCCTTAAGCTGTTTGGCGGACTTTACGGACACGATGGTGTCGTGATTCTCCATGTTTTTATTGCCAGCTACAACACGCTCTCGACTTCTCGCTTCAACATCAATCACAAGACTGACTCCTATAGTCCTATCGCGGTCACTCCTCTCTTTCGCTCTTCTCTTCCGCCTGTTTTCGAGCTCGAATTCGCAACTATAAACCTTATTGTTAGCTAACGATATCTTGGTCTAGAAATCTTGTGTGTATTTCTATTTATTATAATCTAATAATTTTAAATATAGGCCAGCTGATACTACTTTAGTCTCCTACACTGTCAATTTATTATTTAATTTATTATTTAGTTCAACCGCCTATCTCGATCCCTACAGATGGGATATGGCATAAGTTTTGCGTACAGGACGCATCCTGCAAAGTACGCAACCAACGCGCCCACTGTCTGGAAACTGACAGCATCCGAAGTGGAGCGACGTTCGTTAGTAAGTCCCGTATTGTCGGTCTCTCTCTCTCTCTCTCTCTCTCTCTCTCTCTCTCTCTCTCT
>KB672869.1:649280-670471 GCA_000349145.1 Anopheles dirus | reverse complement strand
TCAGGTTTGCAACTGATAGCATTTTCGATGACCTTTTGTAGTAAAAATGGATTCACTCTGCTTAAGTCACTGCCCTCGGTTATTGTTTCCATAATGAGGAATTTCTCTTCCTCAACCATGTGCTTCGATGCATGTGAAGCTAAGCTCTTCTTCCCGATTTTTCTTCTTGGTTCAGTTATTTCATCCAGAGCACTGAAATAGTTTTTGAGGGGAATGCCCCCTCCAGGGTCTTGGACCCCCATACTGGTAAGCTTCTCCCGCTAGTAGGGTTTTTTTTAAATCACCAGTCACTGATAAGAGACAATCTCAAATTATACTCAACAAGCTGATTTTTCACAAAATGGAATCACTAAGTAACGGTCAAATTGAACGTCCGTATCCGTCAGTAGCTAACTGTCGAATGTATGTATGCACTTTACATCGAATAACAGCCGTAAAAGTCTCAACGAGAAATCTCGCGCTACGTCTATTTGCACGGTAAAGCCCGCTTGTCAACGGTGTGATGACAGCATTTAATCGGATCAAAACAATAACAACAACAGCGCCCTCCCGGCGCAAATCCGGCTTATGCAATTTTGTACGGCGATATGAATTTCCTACAGTAAACAGTGAATCTGTGCAAAACAATAGAACACGACAATGAATACTTTCGTGCAAAGACGGTAAGTGTTTGTGCGCTTAGACGACGGCAGTTGATCTTCAACCTTTGCTATCTCTTCCCTTTCCCGTAGTGTTGGGATAGCCGTATCGTCGCTGCTGCAGCGCCGAATGCTTTCAAGCGCAGTACCAGCGGCTGACGTAAAATCGATACAACTGAGCAACACCTGCATCAACCGGCTGAAGGAAATTTGCAAAAGCAGCTCCTTTCTGCGTGTGTCCGTGGAGGGAGGTGGCTGCTCGGGATTTCAGTACAAATTTTCTGTCGAAAAACAGCTTGGCGACGATGATGTCATCGTGAGTCGGGACGGTGTGCAGGTGGCCATCGATAGCGCGTCGATCGAGTATTTGACCGGGGCGACTATCGACTACCACACGGAACTGATACGTTCTGGGTTCCGAGTGATCAATAATCCCAAAGCAGATCAAGGGTGCTCTTGCGGTGCCTCGTTTACGGTGAAGTTGGACTAGACACCCGGGGTGTATATATATCGTACAAAAATACTGTGTTATAGAAATGTAAAATATAATCAACGCATTCAATATTTATTATAGTTCTTTCAGTGTTTTTGCCTCACATCCGTCATAGCACGGCCCAGTCGGCCTGTAATATTACCTTTCGTATTTACAAACAACAGAAAACGTTTCGCCACCTAACCTCTTCGCAAGCCATTCGTTTTTCACGACCGCCAGTTTGAATGTTTCGCACACGAATTTCGCGTAAAGGTTTGTGTGCAGTGCGCGCGCCATTCCAACGATAATTAATAGGTCCGCGTTGTTTTGATCGATTGCTAGAGATAAATCTTAAAGAGAAGGTAAAAAAACGCCATTAAAAACTGCATTCGCTCCCATCCGAACAGTTTACCCTTTGCCGTACCGTTTGAAAGCATCCGAAAGTCAAGACATGGTCCGGTTTGATCGTTTCCGAACAGTAGCAATCGGTGTTCTACGCGATAGGCGTTTCGCAGGATGTCACATTCCTCGCAGCAGTCTTCAATTGCCATCATCAGCTCGGTGTAGGTAATGTCGTTGATAGCAGGATTGACTGTCGCACACAGGAGCACCTTCGTGTTGCGCTTCAACAGTTCGCGCACCAGCGGTACGATGCCTAGCACAAAGTCTATGCCGGCATTGTCGGTAAAAATCGTCGCACATCGGTGTGGCGGTTCCTGCTGAAAAATCGGACACAAAACGATACTTCAATAGTTCGGAGAACGCATCAGTAGCCGTTTACCTCAATCCTGTCCAGCCACCCGTCCAGATCGTCGATTAGCCAGGGCCTTTTCTGTATCCGATCAAGCGCCTGCTGGAGGCCGAACCCGTTGTTAGCTTCTAAAATTTTTGTCACAGCCTGGGCGCCCCAATCAAACATATTTCCTGCGGCGTGTACGGTGCAGGGTTAGCAAGACGTTGGACAACGTTGGCATTACAAACCACTTTCACAATTTTTACCTGCCAACACCCCGCGCACAATCTCCGTCCACCTTTCTCGCTCGCTGGTCAGGTTGTCCAGCTGCTGCAGTCGATGTTTCAACAAACGGATCGATGCCTTATTCTCGATCGCCTTTTGTTCCTTCCAGGGATCATCGAAGCCGAATTTTCTTAGACCACTCTCGATTACCTCCAAAAGGTTTCGGATACCTAACGAGGTAGATTCCCTGCAAAAACACAAAAGACGTTCATCGTCCATTCTTTGGGAGGTGGTCCGCACATCGTTATGTACCCTCTGGCATCCTGCAGTTTATTGAACACTTCCACACAGTGCTCGCGGAAGGATTGGGCACGGGCTTTGGCGGTTGCATCCCGGGGCTGGCTCACCATTGCCTGGCGTTCGAACTTCAGCACCATGTCATTGAAGCAGGCGAACCAGTATCGGTTCGCCTCCGGATCCTGATAAAGGTCCAGCGTATCTGGGTTGTACGTGACGACGCTTGCCAGCAGGGTGCAGTGCGAGTGCGAGCATCCGGTCGCGGGTTTTCCTTCCGTGGCCATGATCGGGTTTCCACCGTGGCTTTCAACTGTATGCAATATCTTTCCGCGGCACTACTCACTGATAATTGTAAAAGTAAAGTTAGAAGCTATCATCTATTACTACTGATTTAGCAACACCGTGAACCTTTTCTTTTCGCAACAGTGTAATAACAAAACAAATCGAGAAATCCAAATATTAATCTCATTTCTCCCTCTCACATGCGGGGCGCTCTCTCCTTCACACTCACACGAGGAAAAAATAAAGCAGCCACACGTGGAAGTGTTGCCAAACTGCATACAATTTTGGTAGTTTTTTTGTTTTTAATGAAATGTTTTATTTTTATTTTCAAAACTGCCTCAAAAATGCGCGGATAAATTTACGCGCACGCTATTCGCAAGAGAAACCTATACGCGAAACTAACATAGCCTCCCCTAGAAAATTCTCAAGCTGCTAGCTCAATACGCTTTAAATCTTAATGTTTTGCTAAGATAACAGGAGTTGCGATAAACGTAGATCGTTGCGAACTGGTCTTAACTTACCGTGACGGTTATTTATCGCAGGGGTTTTGATATCGTTTCGGTGCCCGTAAAGCTATGAAGCTTGCACAGCAACGGGATTCGCACACAATTTCCCTCCCGTGAAAACGCAGCAGGCGTTCGTTGTAATTGTACGTTTATTTGACCCACAAAGAACCTCGACCCGCAAGAACTTAAAATCTATTGACTTTCGATTGGCTGCTTCAAAGCTTGCACATAGTTTAGAGGAATGATTCCTGTTGCCTTTCGATCGGACGTGGCAGCTAACACCCAGCCAGTATTCAGCAGGTGTCGGTCGGTTTGGATTTGTTTCGGTGCCAGAAGCACTATTTGTCCCGCCCGGACTGACATTTCTTGAGGGTTGGATGCGTCGAAGTTGTGCAGTGCCTGCACCTCGACCGGGTTGCTCCAAAGGGAAGCGTCGTTCAGAGGTGCTAAAACGAGAACGATTCTTGTTTATGTAGGGTGTTCGAAGGAAGTGCGATGTAAATGGCACTATTACCGTTTTCTTCGGGTGCTTTCGGTGCAAAAAGTTTAATCAGCATGTATGGTACGGACAGCATGAAACCCATGAACAGCGCCGCTAAAAGTGAGGATGAACGCGTTCTTCTACCGTTGCTAGCAGAATCGTTGTTTGTGGACATATTGAAAGCTTCCTTGAAAGCTTCCATCGTCGGATCTGTTTTGGTTATCCTAAGTTTGTACAGCAACCTGCGATGGATAAAGTTTAGGTGAGGTTTACTCTCTTGCACTGGTCATAAATAGACCATAACGTACTTTTTATACAGCCACACAGCTGCACGCACGATTGCCAAAGATGACCAGAATTGAGCGAACGTTCCCTTCAAGTGTGCCAAGTTCGCAGCTACACTAAGCACGGCACGGAATGAACTGGTCACTGCGAAAAAGGTCGAATCGAGCATCATGGCTACATTTCCAACTGCACCGACGAGTGATTCCAGGATCTGGAAAGCGGGTCGTGAGCTTTCTTCTGCCAGTTGAATAAACCTATCGTAGCGCAGAAAGATCATTAAGAAAGCGTACTCTTCCTACAGCCAAAACCAACACGAACCTTTGCTCAGGGTAACCATACGATCCAGCATTGCCATATCCTGCGCTCCCGTAACCACCGTATCCTTGTCCCATGTATCCTCCGTAACCCCTGTGTCCATAGTAGTCCATCGAAGAGTAGCCGCCTCCGTAAGGGCTGTAGCCGTAGCTGGATTGGCCTGGATATCCGTACCGATTACCGAACATCATATCGCCCCCACCTCCCGAGAATTGGGGTCTGGGTGGTAGAGGAGGCGGATGGCTCGTAGGAAGCACTCCAGCAGACGTGTTCAGCACATTCGTGTTGCCAAATATCCTTTCCTCATTGAGAGTTGTGCTTCGGAAATTCGTTGCCATGCCGAGCAAGGTTAATTTCCTTCCCGAATTACGACTTTCACGAACGTTTTGTTATCTATCCGTAGGGCCCGTGTCGTTTTTGTTGTTGGTGTTATTATTTTGCTTCTTCTAGTTGTTTTTGGACTTTGCTCACTAGAGTGGTTTGACAGCGGAATGACATTTCTTTTCGGGATTATCCGGAGAAAACCGGTTAATCGAAAAAGTGGGCCCTGAGCAGGGGCAGTGACGATTTTTTTTGCCACCGAAACACCACCGCCAGCCCATTTTTACGGCCGTTTTTTATGTATGCACTTTACATCGAATGACAGCGAGAAAAGTCTCAACGAGAAATTTTGCACTACGTATATTTGCACGATAAGGCTACTCCTTTTTCACTGCTTTTTCTAGAGCACCAAATGTTCTACATGAATACACCTTCTCTCTACTCACTTTGGTCGAAACTGTTCGAATTAAATTGACAGACCATTTTGACAGTTTGTTGTTGTTTGTTATTGTTCCTAAACACTGCCAAGCACAAGCCGCCGCACGCGTACGCTTAATTAAATATTTTGTTTACAGTAAATGTTGGTCGCGGAAAGCGCCATTCTTTGGGCAGTGTATCAGGATCAAGTTGCAGTTGGCGTCGCTCTTCCGGGTGTATTTGCGAACAGCGGTGACGCACGCATCCGCCGGTATCGAACATGGAATACTACGCCATTTTTATTCCGGACAATACGTCAGCCATTCGTAAGTACGCCGCGAGTCGGTCCTTATTTGAGGGCTGTGTATGATTGAAATGTTAATTCTTATGCTGCAGCGATTAAAAGCTTTTACAATGATCGGGCGGAAGCGCTGGCCGTTCTGAAACAGAACAAAAATGCGCGCATGAAGGCGTTTTCGACGAGCGAGGAAGCGGTGTCGTTCTACCTGCATGGTCCGTCTGAACCGGTTACCGCGACTCCGGGTAAGGTGTCCTAGAACCGTGTGTTTGTTTGCTCCTGTCTTACTTCGTGCCCCACTCTGTATTTCAGCCTGTCCATTAACACCGATACCGAAAAACAATGCAACCAAAACTAAGTTTGTTGCTCCGACAAGTCAAAAACTGGTCGCCTTCCGGAAGCTGATCGAGGCGAACAACGTGGAGGAGGTGCGTGCCACAATATATCAGAATCCGCGCTACCTCATCAGCTCCGGTGACACGCCAACGATATTGAAGGAGGGTCCGCGGTATAACGCGCTACACATCACCGCCATCGAAGGCCGGGCCGAGATCTGCCGGATGATACTGCAGGCCGTGTCCAGCCCATCGTACGTCGAGCTGATGCACGGTCAGCGCTCGTCGTCTACGGACGAGGTGAGCGCGATTCTGCTCGACCTGTATCTGAATACGCCGGACAAGTGTCGGAGCGAGACGCCGTTGCACTTTGCCGCCAAGCTCGGCTGGGTGGAGGTGGTCCGGGAGTTGATTGCGTTCCCGCAGTGCCAGATCATACCGAACGGCGACGGGCTGTACGCGAAGGACATCGTTTGCAGCCGGGCTAAGGCGGTGAACAATACAGAACAGGCCCGGGAGGCGATCGGTGCGCTACTGCAGGCCAACTATTTCGTGCCGGTGATGCGCACGCAGGACAACGTCGATCCGCCAGTCATCGGGGAGCCTTTTTCACCGACGGACCCGCAACAGATGGTGACGGACGGGTTGACGACGGATCGGATGCGAATGCGTCGTGAAATACGCGCGTACGCTGGTCCTATGGATCAGGACAAGGCGCAGGAGTTCTGCAAGCGCTGGAAAACACCGCCCAGACTGAAGGTGCTCGCTGGTGGTTTTTCGAAGAGCGAAGGAAAGCTGGCCGACCTACGCAGCTCTACACCGGTCCGGGTGAAGCCGCGCCGTCTCTTTGCGAACTATTCGATCGACATGCAGCAGCAGGAGCAGAATCTGATGGATGGCGAGTGCGACGATTGGCTCGTGGCTCGCAGAACAATCGCAGAACAAAACAACAATCTCGAACCTGAGGCGAACGATCCGGCTGTAGGAGAGAAACACACGTCAGTACCGCCCGATGACAATGGAAACCATTTACAGACCAGCACGCCGCACCGACTATTCTTTGCCTACCGAAATCTGGCGTACGATTCGTTCATGTCCGAGGACGGCTCATTGTGCGGCGACGCAAACGTGTCCTTCGTGTGCGAGGAAACGCAAACGCTGTACGGGAAGGACGAGGTGACGAAGTCACCATCATACACGGAGCGATCGATTCGGATCACCGACCCAAACAAGGGCCTGGAAACGATTGGCCGCATGCTGGCAACGAAGCTGCGGGTAGGCTGGCAGGAGTATTGGGAGTTCCTCGATACTTTCTGCAATCTGGCTGACGCGTCGGGACTAGCCGTGCTCGAGGCGTACCTAGCCCAACGAGCGGGGAGTAGCAACGTGAAGGAGGCGCAGGACGAAAGGAAAGAACCGACGCGTACGCTTTACGACGAGCTGGACATGATCTGCGAGAAGACGGAGAAGATGTGCCTGGAGGAGCGGCACGCAAAGTCACTGTCATCACCACTGCCACCATCAGCACCACCGAAGTTTGGCCGGGTGGAGATGAACAGGAGTGTTGCACTTTCGAATCGCTACCGCTGTCTGCTCAACTCGCTGCACGTGTTCGCAACCCGGTTGGCGAAGATTCTGGACCGAGTGGGGTGGGGTGCGGCGGGCAGTGTTGAGCTGTTCGTTGCCGAGATCCGGAAGCTGGACAAGATGCTCGAAAACTATCGCCACGACGCCGGCTTCGAGATGGTGGACTTCAGTAAGGCGCATGCGCTCTTCGCCTGCCTGATCGTGGCGCACACCGGCGGGCCGGCCGATGGGCGGCACCTATCGACCGCCGTTCCCTTAACGGCTGCAGCCCGATGCGTGGCGCAGTTTGTCGAGCAGTACGCCATCACCGGGCCACCGATCGGTAATGTCGAGCCCGCCAACGAATCGGAGGAGCATTGTCGCCGGATGTGGGACGAACATGAGAGCATTCCGCGCTGCGATTGCCCACCGCCGATCGGTGGCCGAGGCATACAGGAACGGATGAGCCAGCGGCGAGACATGCGTGCGAACCGGTCCGCACCACTGGAGACTACTACAACATTGCCACCGGTTTCGGTAAACTTTACTACGTACCGCACCGAGAAGTTGTTTAACACCGAACTGAATGATGACACCGACGACGGTGACGACGACGGCGACGACGACGGTGATGAGGATGAGTACTACAGCTGCAGTGAACCTGAGAGCGACGGGGACGAGCAGATGAGCGACGCACATGTGGACAGGTACTTCACACCCCCGTCCAGTCCGAAACCAGCGCGCAAACCGGTCAAACATCCTCCGGCGGCCCTGGACCACGAACGGGAGGAAGAGCGCCGCATTTTTCTGCACGGACTGGCACCGACCCGTGAGGATTACGCCGTGCAGACCGTGCTGCAGACAGTCGAGATCGATCCGCAAACGTATCCGCATGTACACGCATGGAAGTGCGCGATGGCCAAACTCGAGGAGTCACAGTCATCACGCTGACGCCAAAGGTGTTTCGAGGAGGTGAATTCTCAATGATAACAAAATGCTCTGGAAAGCGATTGCACAAAATAAAAACAACTGTTAGCGGTTCTACTCTACCAATCTTCTTTCTATGGGTTTTTGTTACCCACAAAGAGCAAACTGTAAACATTACAAACCAACAAAACAAGGAATGCAACACGCTGTTCTCTACACATGCCTTGCCAGACCTGGATTGTTGCAAGTAATTGATTAGTTATTCATATGATGATTTCTAATCCAGTTAAAAAGTAAACAAAGAAATGATCCTGATTGTACCGCCAAGCGGGAGGGTGTTAATCGGACGAGACTCGGTGAAATTCAAACCCTATCGAGATTTGTGTGCGTGTTGAACGTCGTAACTGGATTATTTTTTCTTTCTCCGTTATCACATCAATTCCGTATTCCTTCCAGATGCTTACTTACTTATCATTCGCTACAACCGCTTCGCAGTCTTGACCTGATGCAACAAACTCCGGAATCGCACATTATCGTCAGTCAGTTATTTACCTTGGCCGTTCTGGCGGATGAATCAACGCCATCATTCCAACCCGAACTGGGCCTACCACGCCGCCGCTGTACATGTGGAAGGACTAAAAAAACTTTATGGGCTGTTCGGTCTTCTGGCGTCATTCTACTGACTTGGCCAGCCTATCAGAGCTTGGCGAGTCTAACCGTGCAAATAGACGTAGCGCGAAATTTCTCGCGAGAAATTTCTCGCTGTCATTCGATATAAAGTACATACATAAAAAACGGCTCTCGTTGTCATCGCAAACCAAGAAATAGCTCAATTTCATGTGTTGCTCAATGTGTTGCTCAAGCTGTGTTTCGTCTCAAATGCAAACAAAACATTGTGGTGAATACATTTACCACAATTTTGGTTGTTGCGAATCTACAAAATATTAAATATATTAATAGGCTTAATTGATTTTAGGGTTCAGCAATAAAAAATACAACAATAGAAAAATCTCGCGAGACAAGTAGCTCTGTTTGCTAAATTGAGCTACTTTTCTCGCGAGAAATTTCGCGCTACGTCTATTTGCACGGTAATAGTAAGTCATTGTAGCGACTCCTCCATTGTCCTTCCACACATACGGGCCCAACAGTTTTCCTGAGCATATTCCGTGGCTATGAGGGCTTCGTCAGATTCGGACAGATTCCATGGCTCAGAGGCGTACATGAGTACTGGGACTACAAATGGTTTATACAGTGCTAGCTTAGTCCGTCGTGACAGGTTTGCTGAGTGGAAAAGTTATATTAAGCCTGTAATATGATTCGTTCTAGATAAGAGCATTGTTATGTGTACCACTAAATATATTCAGAAAATTTCTTGCTTTTCTCCGAATGTTATTCATGAATAATTACAAAAAAAAAAATCATGCTTTCCCTCCATAGTTGTTTTATCATAACAACCCTGACGTCAGATTCGCGAGATTAAACAGATTTAACGTATTTTCAAACAACCTGCGCCACTTTTGCAATTTCAGGACATTTCCGAAAGCCGAAAACATACTTCAACAAACTCAGAAACTTTGTGAAGCCCAGCGTACAACAATATTTCAACAAACTCTTCATATTGGTTTGCTTAACGGATTTCTTCCCACCAGTACTCTCGCCAAATTACATGAACTGTTGAAAAAAATCGATTCCACCCGTTTCATCAGTGAAAATGATACCAAATATTTTCCCGTTCGACTTGACTGATTTCGACGAATGCGAGAGTTCTCTGACACAAACAGCATGCTTTATTCAATATTGAACAGTTCCCACAGTTAGCTGAATTCGTCCCACTCAGTGATGAAATCGTTCCACGCATTCACGAAATGACTTCCTACGCCGGGCTTCCCCATCGTGTTTAACACGTCAGATTGAATACTTTCAATGACGCAATTTTCATAATCGAGTGAGAAGAATTCATGTAGCTCTGGGAACTGTTGAAAATGGATGAAAAATGCTGTATCTATAGTTCAAACATCGGAAGTATTTAATCTGACATGTTGAACAGACTGGGAAACCTCTAGATGGGAGATGCCATTTTATGAATGGATGGAATGATTTCCGAAACAATTCAGAATTCCGATAAGTCTAGACCATACGATTTTTGTACGGATTTGACAGCGGATGTCGAACGGTTTATGCCGATGCCGAAAGTGTAGTTGACAGGAAAGAAACCTCTAAATGTCAAACAAACGTCAACAAACCCACTGCAGGTAGGACAACTGGTAGCGTTACTCGTTGGCTTAATCGTTGTCTTTTTGATAATTTATCTAATTTTGACGTGTATAGACGCCAGATTACCTTAGTGTTGTTTACATTAGCCGGCGCGGTGGGTTGCGTTAAAATTCCCGATGTTTTAGCGCGCGGTAAGCTGTGAATTTTCTTCGCATAATGCTACAGATTAAGACGATCCTAATTGCTGTGATTTCTCTATGCTCGCAGCCTGCATCGATCCCGCCAAAGATGCCTTCGTCGCCCAAGCGCAGAAAGGAGCGCGAACGGCCAAGACGCCGGAAGCGTTCCCGGGACCGCAGCGAAAGAGATCGATCCGTGGGACGGTAAGTTATCAGGCATATCCTCCTCACGCTCTAGCTCTAGCGCATGTCTGTCTACGTGTGTGTCGTATTTCCACACCCCACGTAAAAGGCGGGCTCGCAATCTCCCTTACAATGTATGCATCACCCCTTTTTGTAAGTTGTCGCCCGACTCGACCGTTGCCGGCCGCTTTGAAGTCTGGTTGGGGATTTGCTTTCATCTTGCGATGCGTTTTTTTGCAATTACCGATAATAAGTGGTCGACCGGAGAAGAGGGTGATACGTGCCTTCGGAAACCGTTTTCTCGATTGACCTATTTCCAATGCATTCTGGTACTTGCAAATTGTGCAGGACTTAGCATCAAATCGTTTCTGGCTTCCACGAGGATAAGACCGAACCACAAGGGCTGTATCGCAATACAGTCAGTCTGTGATCAATTCTGTTTTTGTGGAGCATTATCCTATCACTGAAAGTGATACTGATTTTCTCTCGCTGCTTTCTTTCTCTCTACCAATTAAGCGACCGGAAACGCTCCTCCGAGCGGGACAGGGATCGGGACCGGGACCGGGATCGAGGCAGGCGAAAGTCCAGATCCAGATCGAGATCGCGTTCGAGATCGAGGTGAACATTAGCGAAGTGTAGCGTATGCGTTGTCTTTGTGCAAGTAGTAAAGTGCACCGGAATGTTTCCGGAGATATTGGGTGCTGGGCATCGAAACGCGCCCTTTACCTGCTATATCCGAACCAGAACGTGCACACATACTGGTAAATTACAAGCTAATCTCACGATCATGATTTTCACTGCAGGTCTTACGAACGCAGTCTAGATAAGGCGACGCCTTCGTCCTCGTCGCGGCGTGCCGCCCAGATGAAGCCCATGGTGTCGGAATCGGAACTCGAGGGCAAAACGCCGGAAGAGCAGGAGATGCTCAAGACCATGGGCTTCTGTGGATTTGACACGACCAAGGGCAAGAAGGTGGAGGGCAACGATGTCGGCGAGGTACACGTCATCCTAAAGCGCAAGTACAGACAGTACATGAACCGGAAGGGTGGTTTCAACCGACCGTTGGACTTTGTCGCGTAACACACTGCCCGTTACGAAAGGGGGACGAAGGCTCAAAGGCGCGGGATCGGCATCTACAATCGGAACACTGCTCGTTGTTCCGTTGCACTGCTTGCAGCTCTCGGCGAGCAGGTGCAACCCTCAGGACAGGCCGACCCGGCCTTCCCCTGTTGCAACCTTATTATTTACCTCCCCTTCTGCCCATCGCCACGTTACGGGCCAGTCCTTTCATCATTACAGTTAACGTTCTTTTTTCTGCATCATTTCTTACACACACTCCCACATTCTCTCACTATCTACGTTTAACCATCATGATGGTATATTTAAATGTGTTCCCCCACTCACCGCAAATAGCCTTGCGTGCCTGCGACCTGTTCGCAATGGTTTTGGGTACGCGAATCGCCTCCATAACCGAACAATAGTCAAACACAACTAATCACCTCAACCTCCACACCACACCACACAGACAACTGCAACGGGTTCCATATTGCAACAATAGTTAATTTTCATATACACCATGTACAAAATTTACCACAACCACAGCCACACAATGCAATAGCCAAAACGCTGCATCGTACACAGCGCTGCGTGCACCGGTAACTACCACGGACACTATTCGCTCTTGCGAGCAAGTACGAAATTTGTGCCGACACGTTATGGGCTGTGCAAAAGGAACAGTTGTGATGCGTGACGTCGTAACTGGGATGAATTTTGGGTGCACCTCTCTACAGGGATTACGTCAAGGCAGTGAATATTTTCACCTTCTACCGGGTGCATCCATCATTCTCCTAGCCTAAGTTGCTCTTGTACATCACCTGCCATAACGTGTCGGCCCCGCCGTGGGTGACTGCATATATTTCCTTCGCTGGGTGCCGTGTCCGCTGGTTCCGTGCCGCGCGCGCTATGACTACGGTGTAGCGTCCTTAATATACCTCACAAACAAAGAAAAGAAAACCACACCTACACTCACATCAAACCACAACAAAACAATAGATATCAGCAAATTTAAATATACCTCATCATTGTAGCATATAAGCATTATTATAGATTTACTGCGCTGTATCAACTCTTACAGCACGGGTCTATTCCCGGGCACGTTTCTTTTATGTTTCCCACACTTTTGTAATATCATTTAACCAACTGTACTGCGGGTGGTTCACGAATCACGGATACAACCGAAATACGAAGAAGAAATAAAGCGAACGTTTTGTTTTTATACAATGGAGCCTTTGGTGTTGGGCTTTTCGTTTATCTTTGCTAACCAAATTCGTATACACTTATACCCCGCTTGAAGGAGTTTGGTAAGTTCGGATAGACGGGTTAAAGATTGCGAAAAAATATACGAAATTTGATTAGATGTACGCGGCAAGAGTAACAAGTCAGCTGGCATATAGATTAAGTATGCGTGAAACTCTTCAAGACGCACCCGGAGTGGTTCACCGGCTCAATAACGAAATAATAACGTCAATAACGAAATTGTATCGACTTGTTCGAGGTCGAGGTTTGAACTACACATAATAACCACTACAACCAATGGGTGGAACGATTTCAAGATTGAATGTTACAAATGTATGTGCATCGTTCAAGAAATGCTGTAAAATGCTATCGATATGCGAAAACTGTTTGCATAACAGATTTGCGATACTTGACACATCTGGGGAAAAAATACTAACGTTCCAATCGTTTGCATCAGTTAGGCGGTTAGGGAAACAGATGGAAAATAAAGTCCGTGATATTTTGAGGAAATGTTCGAACTACACAAGGATGGGCTAATTGAGCTCATGCTTTGTTGTCAATGTATGATGTGTAATCATGTTTAACATGCTAATGATAAATTTTCAAACGTTATGTCCAAACACGCTATAAAGTTACATAATCCTCGATCTCATAAAGCCATCCTTTCGCCAGCAAAGAACTATCAAGCCGTCCAAATGGATGGAATCGTGAACAACTGCCGTGTCGAGTGTTTCGGGTTTTGCATGAAAACTCTAACCAACTCTCTGCTCTTATTGCGCTTTTTCACATACTGTAGACAAACAGGTTTTCGATTTATTGTAAAAAGGAGTATTTGCGCATTTGTCAATAACGTACTTTTTTGTTGCTGTTTCTTTCGTTTCTTTGTTTGCTTATACCAGAGTTCCCTAATGATTTAGTTTTAATATGGGTTTTCATTCTACCAGTTCTGGTTCGCGTAGTTCGGGTTTGTGTGTGTATGTGTCCCAAGGGAGTAGAGATTGTATATATATATATTGTGTGTGGGTGTTTTTGTTTTAAATGTATTAAATATTTTCTTGGCTGTAACATGCTTTAGTACCACACTCCCCCCTCATTTACCATCATACTGAACACGTCAAATTTTCATTTAAGATTTTCTATCGCTCCCTGCTTCCTTTGCTTTTTTCTCTCTCTCTCTCTCTCTCTCTCTCTCTCTCTCTCTCGCTCTTTTCGTTTCCGATACTATGATAGGGGGCGTAAAATGGGTAAATGAGTGAACGTCCCAACATCCGCAAGAGGATACCGATAACGTATCCCACGCGGAGCACGCGGAGTCGTGACTGCAACACGTGGTTGCATGATTGCTACGTGTTAATCTCCATCGATTCACACCCACAGCAGTAGTAGCACTAGTAGTACCGTTTCATTTAACTTGGACTATATAAAATGGGAACCGTTCATAAACACTGAGCGTACCAACGCGTTGCCTATGTACGCCCGTAGGATGATCTAGCCATTGCAAAACATCTAATAGCGGAGAGCATTACAGCATTTGTCGTTCACGCATGACCGAGACACCCCTCTTTACAGTGTGAGATTCGCGCAGCCCCCGGTGTTCCACGAGGATGAGCATCAGATCAGACCGTGCAAGGGATGGATGTCGGAACGTGAACGATGCCGCCGAAGACGAGAGTACGTACAAGAGGGCTCTCGCATTGTCGCAAGTGTATTGTGTGGTAGTTACGGTAGTAATTTGTCATTGATTCAATCATTGTTATATATACTGATCCACACCAGCGTTTGTCCCATATTCAAACTGCGACTGTTGCGGTAGGCAAGCTTCTAAGCGATTTCTGGCCCTATCTTGTCCGTGTATCGTCATAAGATTAGGTAATAATAAATGGATAAGTTGTACCACAGTAATAGGCAGAAATTCTAGGTAGGGTTACGTACGCAAGAGTGGAGTGTGTATCATTTTAACAACTGCTATAGCTTTATTCCCTACTCTGTCACATACGGTATATCCAAATACTGAACCACAACGAATACTTTCACTTCCTCCGTCCCTCTCTCTTGCTTTATCTTCATCGTTATACTATCCACTTTCCTTCAGTTCCACTATCTTCTACATTTTGATCATCATTTCGCTATTATACCTTTTTCGTCTGGATTTTAAAACTTAGTTGTAACGTATGAGTGTTTTTGCCTCTGCTTTTTGCGCATGTATCTGTATTTCTGTGTATGGGTTTGCTCACATTTCGTCTATTATGCACACACGAAAGAAGCACAATTAACTATCTGGCTAGAGCTAACTAAAATACCATGACGCGTGCCATTAACGGCCAACGTTAACGACCGACTTCTTATGGTAAGAGGCGGTGTGGTGGCGGTGGCTATTGAGCATAAAAGAGCACTTAAAATAACGAACAAAATCTTTGGCGTTCTTCAGCGGGTCACACGTTCCAGGATTGGCCGTCCGTGGTGAACCCCACAGGTATAGGTAAAGACAACGAAGGTACGGAAAGTGAGCGGTAAAATGTGTGTTACGAGAACGGTGCATTGGAATGCCTTCCCTATTGGGGTGTACGAAACAAAAAAAAAACAAATACTGGCAATCATCATGGCGTTTGTGGAATGTCTGGTTGAAAAGCAAAGCTGCCGTTGCTGTTTCTTGTTTGTGCGAGATAAAATAGTAAAGTAGATTCGAGAATAAAAGCGTAAGCCTAGCCTATTGTAAACCTTACACGAAAAAAACGTATGTCTAAACAGATAATACTTAAAAATTTGCACTGAGATGAGCGTTCCCGGTCTCTAAACTTCCAACAGGATCGCTTGGGTTGTGTCCATGTTTGAAGAATCCATTTCGAGATTATGAATCGGCACCGACCTCCGGTCAGTTAGGTCTGTGAGCGGTTGTTTCGATAAAGTTACAATAATTAAACTACCATAAATAACTGATTAAAATAGCAGATCTGCTCTGAACGTGTGGTGTTGCGTCTGCGATGCACCCCTTCCCCCTCACGAGAGGGAAGTTAAAACCAAAAAGATGCCTTTCTATATGACGCGCGGCTGTGCGTGGATCTTCCTATGTGGGTGGTGCGATACAATTATTTTTTTGATTTTTTCAGTAACAAAGGTAATCCGGTCTTGGTCTTGTGCTTCGAAACCAGTATGGTAGCGGTTTTGCTGGTGGATTGAGTCTCGTACGCACCATCGCACTCCTCACCGGTTCCAGCTTTGACCGACGGCTCCGAAAACACGGTCGCTAGTTTGCGATTCTCATCGCTGTCGCCGGCACCGGTGGGAGAGGGAATGTTGTACAGCGTACCGGTCGTTTTTATCGTTGCCCCCAGCGTGCCAGCACCGGCGCCGCCGAGCTTGGCCGCCGCAGCGTTTGGGTTACTAATTTTAGTGCTGATCAAAAGAATCGTGGAACCGGTTCGAGGGCTCGCACCGGGATGAGGTTGCGTGTCGATCGTCGGCGCGTTTGCATCCCGTTGTTCTGTCGCTTCCGTTGCCGGTGGTAGCCTACTGTTGGTACGGTAGCTGAAAATACTGCCTGCTGTGGTTAAACTGTTACCTGGAAGAGCGGCACCCTTCATGCCGGAATTACAACCGCTTTCGAGCAATGACGAGGACTGGGCGAACTCCACGGCCGAGCTACCGATCGCCGTTGTTGCTGCGTTTGGCACATTCGTATCTCAAGTAGATTTGTGCTGAGCTTGAATCAGCTTTTCCATCTCTTTCTGGATGCCGCTCAGTTCAGTTATCTGCGCGTTGAACTGATTGCACAGATTTGTCATCTGTTTCAGCTGCTGTGCGGTAAACAAAAATAATAATTATACACAACGCCTGAACAAAATGCGCCTTCTCCACTAACCGTAGGATCGTTTTGCTTATCTTTGAGCGTTTTGTTGGCCGCCTTCAGTTCCACCTCTTGGTTCATAAGTTCCGCCTCCAGGCCCTCGATCCGGGACTTGAGGGAGACGATCTCGCGTCGTAGCTCCTCCGTTAGCTCGCTTGCAGCAGCCAGACCCGCGGCATTGGCACCACCCGCCGGGGGTGCAGTCCCGCCCTTACCGGCCTCCAAATCTTGGTAGCGAAGTTTTAATCTTTGATTTTCCTCCTTGTACGAATGCAACTGCCGCTTCCACTCGTCCACGTTGGCCGTCGACTCCTAGCGGTATCACCGAAAAAGGGAAAGGGCACCATTAGTACACAAATATCCGGCACACTTCACCGTGGGGCAGAAGAGCGTTACGATACAAACCTGCAAAGCGCTCGTCAGTCGCAAGTTGTTACTTTTTAGGGTCGCTAACTCAATCTCCCACTTCTTGGCATTGGCGGAACTGGTGACGGGAATAAGCAAGAGATTGCAAGAGGCCCCAAAACGTTAGCTTCCATGCATTTCGTGAGGTGACTACACGTGCTTACCTTTGCGCCAGTGCGAGCTTCAACCTTTCGTTCTCATACTTCAGCTGCTGCTCCGTGGTCGATGTTACCGTGCCATCGCTGGATGAAGAGTTGTTAATTGACAGTTGCTTCAGTTCACTATTCAGATTGTTGGCATTCGTCTCGCTGATATTGTTGTGCGATGGACTGTCCGTTTTACAACTCTGTAAGGGTCAAACGTCGGTAAGAAGGACAATATTAATGCAAACAGCCGTTCCAACACTCGCGTCGCAATGCTTTGATAATATTGAGCCCAGGAGACGCACCGTCGAAATGTTGCTGGCCGGTGCTAGCGGTGGTTCCAAGTTTCCGGACTCGAAGATATCCCCACTGTTTGCCGATGCACGGGCCGTTATCGGCGATGCGTTAGCGGATGCTGCAGCCGAATTACCGTTTGCGGAGGCCTTATTGAGCGCATCCTTGGTGGCTTCCTTCACTTCTTGAAACTTTACAATGAACTAAAAGAAAAGAGATCCCACTCCAGTAGGGTTTGTGCCACGGTCCATCCTCCCAGCGTGCATCACTTACCTTACCAAGCTCGGCTTCCGATGCAAAGCCGAGCCCGTACACGGTGTTGGCACGTACATCACTCCATTGACCAAATTTTTGTGATGTTTGAGTAAAGGTCATATTCGGGGTAATAGTGGAGTTGATAACCGCCTGTGAACGGTAATGAAGGGTGGGAGGCACCCCATTAGAGCACGGTAGCAAATTGATGCAAATTTCACCGACCCCCCGTTGTAAGACCTACCTTGCTCCCCTCAACGCTGATAATTCGATAGAGATTGCGGGACGAATCATAGAAGAAGCTAACGGCAATGGCCTTCGAACTTGCGGTTATCCAGGTGCGTTTCGTTTTGGGATCTATGTGGAACACATGAGCGTTGCAAGTGAAGATTGGTTGCTCCCTGCAAAATTGAAGAAATCGGTAAACACAGCGAGCAAATGGAACAAGAACGCCTCCCAAGCCCCTCCTTGTCGCTTTTTTCCCATACTTTGCCCCACATTTGTGGGTGGTGTACCAAAATCTTCTACCATCCGTTCCAGGCGTCCCAGATCGGAGGATGTGGATGGTTTTATGAATGAAAATCGTAACTACACCTACCCCATTGTGCACAACAGCTTCCTATAACAGTTTTAACATTAAGAAAGTTGATTTAAAACACCACAAAATTCGTCGATATCGAGTTGCAACAATTTTTTTCTCTTCTTTTTATTTTTTTATTAGGCCTGGCCAAAGTCAGTATAGATATCAGGTCGCCGAAAAACCTCGTTTTGACGTTTCGAAAAAAGAAAAATAAAAAATAACCTGACACCCGGTCACCTAACTGTCAAACGATGTCTACATTTTATTTGAACGATCGGTTATGAATAAATGATATGCGAAGGCTTATTTTACTTTCTTCATAAAGAAACAAATGTGTAATAGTAAAACGATGGTATATTAAAATCTATTTGCTATCGGACGTGTGAAACTAGACAACGCGTTATTTGTTTTTTCGTGATGGGCCCATGTAAATTGTATTAGTGTTGTTTGCAAACGGTGCATGTTGTTATAGTACCAGTTGCTGCTTCGATACGTGTCCTCTTTTCAGCCAATTGCTCATATAACATTATATAGGCAAGGAATATAGGAAAAGCATTCAATGGCAAGAAAACTGTATTATATGCTTAATTTTAATAATATGTAAACAATACCAAACAATGTGGCTGCATTCAAAATTATGCTGTTTATGTTGCAGGCGAGATCCGGTAAGTTTGTCTATCCAATTTAAAAGACGGATTTCTCGGCTCCAGAGACTTTATGATTCCGACGTACTAGACAATATTTCGAATTGTTCTATATTGTTGAAGAGTTTGATACTGCCCACACTCTGATTCGGTTGCAATACTACTCGCAACGTTGACGTCTTGATTTTTCGAGAATTTATGGAATATAACATCCTTTTCGAGTTTTTTTCACACTAACACGATTATTGGAACAAGAGGAAACTGCACAAACACTTGGCATTTCAATAGTATTAATAACCTCGCTGTCGCAAAAGATTGGGTTATGTTAGGACGCACAAAAGACAGGGTACAATTTAAAACGTACGAAAACTGACCCTAAACACTGAAAGGTAGGCACTGTTTTAAAATTCATCTTTGTAAACACTATGGATTTGCAGGATTTTACGGATTTTATTGTTGGACACTACTTTACTGATGTTACGGAAGATTTATATATAAAGGTTTCAGAAGCTTGTTTGCACCATGTCCCGGCGACCCGGGAAAGGAAACGGAAGAAGGTAGGGTAACAAACTCAACGGATTATAAAACTAGAATAGTGAACGCATAACTGAGAAAATTTCAGCCCAATTGGTCAACAAATCAAAAAATAGTCTTCAAAGTTTCAGTTGACCCCTCGATTTGCGATCCATTTGACCGTATATAGCTATATAAGCCACATTGTACATATAGGGGATTGGATGCTTTCATGGAAAGCAAACTGGCAAATGGCTGAGTACTCTGCAGAAGAAAGAAAAAAGAAAATGGCTGCGTACTTTGAATGCATACGTTAGCCTAAAGTAAAATTGTTGAACATTCTCATAGAAGATTTGCATGTACCAGTTTTCGGTCGCCTTTCAAATATTATAAATGTTATTAAATAAATAAATAAAAATTGAAAAAGCATTTCATAAATTGTTAACGGCGAAGCTCGGGCCAGACCACGCGAAGGTTTGGGCTTCAAAATCCCTTACTTGATTTTAGGATCAATAGTTTCAAACCTACTCGTTGCGTACGCAACATAAATCATAAAACAATACAATATTTCAGAAAAATCCCTCTTTACTTTTTGTCTGGGCCTAGTTTCTTATTTCTCGCTACCGGCTGTGTATTGATACACATCACATCGAACGATTTTCTTCGGCATTGCACAAATATTTATATATTTTGTTAAATATCGATGTGTTTGCTTCAAAACTTGGAACATAGGAAGAAATCATTATCTTTTCAAAACATACTGTGTCAAACTTTATTTATTGCATTTTAGAGTAATATTTGAGGATTTTGTTTGCCTATTACAAAATTGGTGAATAGCCGAAAACTGATACACTTAAGCTGTGTTGCTATAAAGCTCCTACTTATTCGATAGTGATAACTTTATGTATTAAGCAAATCGCGTTCGAACGATTGGTTTAATTCGAACCAGATTCCTATTCTTAAAAACATTAATGGTTACAAAGATTTGGTTTGAATGAAAACTGAAAAATGGTTTTCACTATGACAACAAACACACCGTTAAATAATATTATATAATTTAAAATACAATATACCCGCACGATGGCATGATAAAATATACACTTTTCAGGAATCGACTTGCAGTTTTTGGCTGCGTACTTCCCTGCTGTCACCGTTGGTTGAGTGCTCACTGCAAAATAAAAAAAATAAAAAGGGGATGCTTTTATGTGATTTATTTCAGGCCAAATGTTTTACAAATTTGAACAAAAAACTGTGAACAGAATTATTATTTTTTAAATATAATAAAAAATATATAATAAAAATAGTAATAATAAAACTAACAAAATACATTCTAGAAGATGAACATGCTGCGGGTTAGTACAGTGCTATTTTTAAATTCACTAGTTTGAAATGCTAACTAGCTCTGCAACGGGGTAGGATCCGAAGCCTCTTGCAGGTTAACACAAGACAGCCGGTTAACAGCCGGACGATAAATTAACTGCTACGAGGTCCTCCGGAGGTACCGGGGGCGTGAGCGCAGGGCCAGTCCCCCTGTCTCATGTAATAGA
>KB672869.1:574786-644849 GCA_000349145.1 Anopheles dirus | reverse complement strand
GGACAGAGGAGGCGTGGTAGGCCCAGACTGAGATGGATAGATGGCGTTGATTCTTCCGCCAGAACGGCCGGGATAAATGATTGGCTGACGACGGCGCGCAACCGTGAGCGGTTCCGGAGTTTGTTGCAGCAGGCCAAGACCGCAAAGCGGTTGTAGCGCCTGATAAGTAAGTAAGTAAGTAAGTTTGAAATCGATTACAGACAAACTATCGAGAATACGCAGTAGTAGATTCATTTCAGTAGTACAAACTTCGAGCAAACTATTGAACGAAACCTCTATTGAATGTAGACTGTATATGCAGATTCACTACCAACGCTCTTCTAGTGACCACGGTGGATCATTCTTCTTCTTTTCGTACTCACTTCGAAAGATATAAAGTCATGCAATTCCTACAATTGTTATGTTAGCGAATAAAGTTATATTTTCTACTGTTTTCAAATAGATACGTTTCTAATAACCAGAATATGTCGTCATATTAACAAGGTCTTGCTTTCCAATGTTTTCCATGTTTACCATGTTTTCTTACCATGGCTGATACCATGTTACTATAAGTTCATACTTAACCATCAAAATTATCCACTCTGTCGCATTAGATTGTAATAAATGACGGTGCTAAAGCTTAAAAAAGGGACTACGATAGGAATGAGAATCATTTGGAAGCTCTGGATTAAATATGAGACTAGCATTTCTTGGTAAGCCACATAGAAATGTGATATGATTGGTTTTATAAAAAAAACGATTTAAATGATGCTTTGGAGTGAGAGTACCAATTTATAGCAAAAGCACATGTTGTTGGTATCGTCCAAAAAGTAAAACTATTTATGCTTGGTCATTAGAGTAGGTAATGAGTTGATTTAATTACATTATTTGTGCCCAGCAGATGTTTCAAAAAAATATTTTCTAATTAACATTTACCCATACTATTGGCCTTTAAAACTCTCAGATTCAATTTTAGTATTTGTTACTCAGCGCCAATAGCAGGCGGTGAAAACAAAATACTTTACAAGCAGGCTCTGAAAACCCGCATCTCCGAATATAAAAGGAACGCAACCAGAAGCAGATCACAGATATATTCCGAAATCCCGAGGCGAAGGAGAGTTAAAAAATAAATAAGTATTTCTCAGAAGCATCTGAAGGTGGTGAAATTATTTCCTGAGCCCGGATTGTCAGGACACCACAACCCGAAGCCAGCCCGGAGTGTTGGAATTTAACTGTTAAAAAGAGGAGTTCAGGTGCTAGAGATCCGGGATCGAACCTTCGCTCGATCCCGCACCTGCGCTCCGCTCTTTAACATTGGTGGCTCCAGAGAGGAAGGATTTGCGGAACATAATCGAAATCATCCAGAGAGGAAGGATTTGCGGAACATCATCGATATCCATAGAATATTTGAGAACAACATCAGCGGTAAGATGTCGACCAAGAAACCATCGTATTTCCTTTCGGATCCTTTCGTGCAGTGTTACGAGTGTGACCGTTGGTTTCACTTCGCCTGCGTGAAACTGAAGAAGGCGCCAGAAACAGATGAAGAGTGGCTGTGCATTAAGTGCACGGAAGATCGCTTGATGATGACGTCACCGAAAGGGAGAGCTGGCTCTCAGGACATCGGTATTATAGAGTTAGTGATGGCCCTGCAGCATGGAACAGCATGGAAGTAAGCCGACAGGCGATGAAAACCACTTTGGCTGTCTTACCATACTTCGACGGCAAGGCGAAAGATTGGCCCAAATTCAAGATGGCGTTTGAGGAAACAACGAAGGAAGCGAGGTTCAGATCGCTGGAAAACCTCAACAGACTGTAGCGATATGTTAAAGGAGAAGCTGAACGAGCTGTGCGTGCGCTTTTCCTCGATCCAAAAAACGTGCCAGCGATTATGATACGTTTGGAAGAGCAGTTTGGTCGGCCGGATCAAATTTATCATAACATGATAAAGGAGTTGCTGAAGGTGAAGTTGGACGGACCCTTCAAGATATTGGAGTTAGCTGACTGCCTGGAGAATCTGGTTTTAAACTTGAAAGCGATTCAGAAAATGTCCTATTTGAACGACCCTCGTTTAATTGACGAGCAGGATGCCCATCGAAAAGCAAATCAGCTGGATCCAGCACAGAGGTGAGTTGAAAAAAGCGTCGGAAGTTGTCACACTGGACCATCTAAACGCTTGGCTGCTTCCGATCGCGAGAAACCTGCGATGTTTGCCGAAACGACCCGAGCGTCCTGAGAGGTTTTGGCAACCCGAGAAACATATGCAAGCTGAGGAGCTGAGGAAGAGTGCGAAGAATTCGGCAAGGATTGCACTTTGTCGAAGCAGTGCAGTAGACAACAGTGCAATGAGATGCACCACCCGTTGCTACACAACGAGGTAGCAACAACGAACCACCACCAACCGAGTCAACGTGATATGGTTGACCACAAGACGGAACATTCCAAGGTCCACACAAACATGGTGATGAGGTCAGAAGACTTCGTTGTAGATGCAACGAAGCAACTCGTCTCCGGAAAAGACGAGAAAGCAGCGGAAAATCCGAAACAGACGCTGCAGAAAAAATAAGCAACGTGCAAGGAGCATCGATGCAAATAGTTAACATTACGTTCGCCGAATATGAAGATATGGAATGCCTACGGAATACAACCTTCAGCAAGGTAATGCGGACTACACCAGAGACGTTTAATTTACCGGTGATGGTGAATAGAGACGATCTCATACCCAAACCTTGTTTGGCGAACGACCCGACCGATCTCGTTCTTCACGAAATACAATGGTTTCTTGGTCGAAATCTTACCGCTGATGTTGTTCACGAATATTCTCTGGATAATTTCGATGATGTCCAAACGATGCTGTTCCGCAAATCCTTCCTCTCTGGATGATTTCGATGAAGTTCCGCAAATCCTTCCTCTCTGGAAGCCACTATTGTTAAAAAGCGGAACCCAGGTGCGGGATCGAGCGAAGGTTCGATTCCGGATTGCTCGCACCAGAACTCTTCTTTTTAACTGTAAAGTCTAGCACTCCGGGCTGTCTTCGGCTTGCTGTGTCCTGGCACTCCTGGTTCAGGAATAATTCCAAGACTCAGACGCTTCTGAGAATACTTCTATATTGTTTCTATTCGGAATCTATAATTGGAATGTGTAATGTGAATCTGGTGGCGCTCCTTTATATGGTCGATGCGGTTTTTCAGAGCCTGCTTTGTAAAATGCATTTCGTTTTCACCGCCTCCTATTGGCACTGAGTAACAATAGCACTGGAAGGTTTCATGTGAAGCGTGGGCTTTGACAACTTTGGCATGATTTACACTCGTTCTATCCAATTCCTTGACCTGACATCGCGAATGATGTCGACATCATCGGACGGACATCTGCGGTGGTGTGCCATGGGTACACCCGACCGAAAACGCGAAGACGCAAGAATTAAACTAACGATCAATGCGAAGAAGACAAAGTACCTGTTTGCCGGAGGCTTTGGTTGTGATAGAGATCGCCAGGGGAGCAGAGTACTAGTTGACGGAGACGATGTCGAGGGGATAGAAGAGTTCTGCTATCTCTGTACGATCGTAACTTCGGACAACAACAGGAGCTGCGGATTCCGAAGGCACATTGCTCAGGAAAATCGTGTCTACTACGGACTCCATAAACTCCTGCGATTGGGAAGTATCCAATTCCGCAGTCGGCAAAACTTACGGAATTGTACCCGTACTTAAAATCGTTACATTCAGAATATTTAAGATACAATCAGTTTATTTGAGAAAAAATATTGTTATGATTACAACAATAAGGTCATAGCGGATAGCCATACACCCCATCGGAGAGCTGGAATTCCACAACCGCGCATAGTGTTACATGCAGCAGTGTACGCTACTGCACTCATGAAACTCTCGACAGTATTGGGCATGAATTAAAAAGAGCAAAAAACTCACAAAACCACTGCTGGGCATGAATGAAATTAATGCATCGTATTTGACGTCGTCTGTTGGAGAAACGGCGCGTGCGCGTAAATTTCATATGTCACCGTCGATGGGAAGCTTGTTTGAGGAGGATACAGCTATCAATAGAATACCGAAGGTGCAAAGAGCATACGGCAAAGAAAGAAAATTTGCTCGCCACTTCCATTTTGCAGCGCACCAACATACGGTGTTGTGCAAAACAGCATGCACCGTCGGGCTGCAGAAAGCTCCAAACGTGTCGGTGTGCTCATGTGTCTGTAAAACGTAGGTTTGTGAAATAATGCCGTTCATGCACTGCAGTGTACCGGATTGAGCGGAACAGCAAGCGGAACATAACTGATAACACACCGAGAACCCACATTACCAGCAGGTCGATAGGTAAGTTCCCCGGAAGCGCCATCGAAATTGGAGCTGCTAGCGACCGAACCAGCCCACACACACGCTAAGAACAGCAGAAATCGCACAGACCAGCAGCAGTAGCAGTAGGCTGGTCGCTCGAGCGAAAAGCAGGCGCTGCGAGCGTTTTCTTTCTCGCTGTTTGGTTCCGTGGAGAATGAAGCTTTAAATTCCTTCACAGCCAGCCATTCCATCCTCATCCGGACGCACCGGAAGCAGTGGGGTGCAAGTGAAAATGACCTTTCGCAGTATTCGTTTGTCCTACATTACAATATGGAACATCTTCCTGGTGCTACCGATCGTCACATCTGACAATGATTACATCTCAGGTAAGCCAGTCGACGGTGCATGCATGTTGTTGGTTGTTAGCACAATCTGGATTATGGAAACGAAGCGTGCCGTTAAGTGAGAGTGGTTGCATCGATCGATACACGTACGCGAGCTAAACAAAACGGGCACGGCTATATTGAACGACTAGTGAGAGTACAAATGCTGGCGCCAGGGAAGTTTAGTGGCGAAACTTGTTGCTTCCCGTGTGTTCAGAGTGCTGTTCAATTAATTCTTTATCAGGATTGTTTTGTTTTCCATTACTGGCTCACTATCAGCAGGCATATGTGGACAAAGCAAGGAAGGAACATGGAGAGCCCTGTGACGTATATGTGTATCAGAAGAAAAGTGAAATAAATTAAACAACAAACTTGCACCCTCTTTATGTTGACTTTTGTGTGCTAATTTCATCATTTTGTGTTATTCTGTGACATTAGAAGATGCGAAACAGATAACAAATATGTCCTAATTGTACGTTGCGTTCCGTCCTGTCGTCTTCAGGCTATCATCGGCGATTGCACCCGATGACCCCGGTATCATGGACATCAAAAGGTGAGTTCAGACTACAATTTTCTTCCAATTGAAGCATCTCTTGATGTTGCGTCCATTTATGTCAGCAGATGGTCACGATACGAGGGATAATCTGGTGAAGACGATAAACATCTTCATCGAAGAACAGGCGCGCCGTCGCCTTCTTGAACATCTTCAACGGCTGCAGGCAGCGGGAAGCAAAAACCTACCAGCGCCGCCGTACCTCGGCACGGGCGGAGAGATCTCGGACGAATATCGGCCGACGTATACGTACCAGCTGCCGCTGAATAATCAAATCGACTCCAGCGAACCGATCAACTTTGCCGTCGGTCCGAGCGATCCACGTTTCTACGACCAAACCACCAGTCTGGGTCGTGATGCGGATCTGGATGGCGTCGGCATTGGCGATGGCGGTGACGGATCGTTCCTGTACGACAGCTCGGAGCCACTCGGTGCAGGATTGAGCGATGAGCCGGCGTTCGGAGGAAGCAAAGCGGTGGAGCAGAAACCCGTCGAAGACTATCGCCATCCACCGCCCCCGCCACCGATACGTCCGAAGATCGGAAAGGGTACACACTCTCGCAACCAATCGTACAATGTTGCAGTGGCGAAGGCTACTTCCGGCGCCGATCGTAGCAGCGCGAACGGTGTTGTGCAGCAACCGATCGAAATTGGAACCGGGCTGGGCATGTATCTGATTGCACTGATCGCGGGTATTAGTGCCGCCATTACGGTGGCCTTGATTTCGATCGGCTTCGGTTGGTACACGTAAGTTTGCTTCAGAAGGGATGAATGTGAGCCACAGGCACACAGTTGTAATGTGTTTTGTCCACTATTTCTCAACACAATCGTAGGCTTCACAAAAGGACCAAAGCGGCCGCGGACGTCGAGTATCCAGCGTACGGCGTGACAGGACCAAACCGAGATTCGACGGCTGGCGCTGCGGCATCGGCTGGTGATCGGAAGCTAGCTCAGAATGCACAAATGTATCACTATCAGCATCAGAAGCAGCAAATTATTGCGATGGAAAACACGACCCGCAGTGCCGCGCACTCAGAGCAGCCCAGCGAAGACGAGAACGAGGAGGGTGACTACACCGTCTACGAATGTCCTGGTCTAGCACCGGTAAGCGATCGTGCCGGTGCTGCCGGCACTGTGTTGCGATTGATTTCCATGCACAATTATGTACAATCTTCTCCGATTGTAGACCGGCGAAATGGAGGTAAAGAATCCGCTCTTCCTGGAGGACGGACCTGTCGGAGGTGTCTCCCTGCAGCAATCGATCAGCGGCGAAGGTCCTGCCGTGGGTGTGGTTTATTTGGAAAAGGCGGTACAACCGCAGGCTCACAACAATAATAAGAAATCGGTAAGAAGCGGATGTTCGAGTCGGAGTCGGTGGTTGTATATTTAACGACTGTTTTGTCTTTCAGGGAGAATAAGCCCAAAAGTTTGTCGGACATGAAAAAGGAACTCACTTGGAATCCTAGCTCCTTGCCGGTACCTAAAAACCTTTTCGATCGATGTTTTACGCCTAATTCTTAGACGAAGCATTTTATGGCTTTGTCAAGCTGTCCCCCTGTCCATTAAAGGCCTAAGCTTATAAAATCTACTACCAATCTACCTATCCATCATACGTTATCCAAAGCGCTATTTGAATTGAACAAAGAAAGCACCACTCTCTTTATCTATTTGAATTTGCGTAAGTGGAGTTCATACGCAGCTTGTCCTTAAGCAGAATACTTTGAAGAATCCTTCTTTGATTGGGTTTGTCGAACAGAACGAACAAAATGATAGCATAGACAGTATGCAAATGCAACATAAAAGATGATGAATATATACATTAAAATGGGGAAAAATAACTTCTATATTTATACACATACAGACACAAAACACGTATATATATACGAATATATATCAATGTTAATAAATTGTATCGAATCAGAGATTTTATTCTTGCCTAAGCACTGTGCAATTTTCGAAGAAACAAGACAGGCCATGCAAAATAGAGTTACGAGTCGAAGAGGATATAGTCAAATAACGAGTCGAAGTAACTACGCAAGAACGTGTCGAATGTGGCCAATAATCAGAGCAGGAGCAGTTATGCAATGTGCAGTTGTATGATAGGGATGACACCGAACAAATGTAGCAAACCTAACTATATTTCTTGACGCGGCGTGCCGTGCGTGCGTGGGCCTAACAATGGAACGGAAAGGCGATTTGCTATTATCACTTGGATGAGCGCGACTCTGCATAAACTACGCAGGAACTAAAAGGTCTAATTTAACTATATGTTTGTAATGAACGTCTAATAACCGATCATATGATGAACGGAGCGTCTAGTTGATGTAAAATACATTGCTAACCTTATAATACCTTTTTCCCTTCCTTCTTCCTCGTATACTGTGAGCAAATTTGCACACACACACACACACAACATGCCCCCAGACACACACAAACATACACACACACGTGCTCCCGGAAAATGGATACAATCAGTAAAGAGACCCAAAAAACACACTTCAAAGGCGATGGTACATAAACCAGTGCAAACACACCGACCAGCAAAGCAAAAAAAACAGGTGCAAACGTAGTTGACAAACCCGTCTACTTGTGTGGAAGATATTAATAAATAGCATCAGATGTGCAAATTAAGCGGGATTTCGTTTTGTTGTTTACTCGATTCCGATCTGACAAAAAAAAATTTAAATCTAACTTCATACTAATTCACCAGCACATTTTGCTTTTTGAGCCAAGGCTTTCTAGCGACCACTAAACTCTGTTGTCTTTGCTCTGATGGAAAGCAGAATAGATTTCTATCGAAGCAGGTGTTTCTGCGAACATTTATTCATATATATAAGATATATTTATATCTAATATATTTTATTGATCAAGCACACTTATTCTCGATCAAAATCGGGTTTATATATTTAATGTTGTCATTAAGCTTACAACATTTTACAACAACTATTGCAGGATTTTTCATCCATTCATGAACAGTTCCCACAGTTAGATGAAATCTTCCCACTTGAAATCCTTCCAACCATTCTCAGCTAATTGACGATTATAGCCAGTAAAACAAGAAAAAATGCATAGATGTGTAGTTGTTTTTTACCGCACGATATATTTACAACGTTATATTGAGCTATCCCCTACTGTAAAGAACCACCTGTTTTGAACTTGAGGAGATAGATGAAGGTGATGTTCTACGAAGTTGTGGTCAATAACTAAATTATTTATTATTAATTATTATTTTTAATTTGTTTTTTCTTTTTGTTTTTTCTTAATACTTTCTTCCTTTTTTCCATGGTCAAAATCGTTCCATGTAATATAACCTATACGATCACTTATGTAGATTGTTGTTATTTCGATGCAAATATTCGTTTTAAAATTCGTAACAAAAATACAGGTAGTTTTGAATGATCTGGAATATCGTAGTCATAGTTTTGAACGATTTTTCTACACGTATTATGATCTTTTCTGAACAGTTGTTTATGTTAAATATTTTTTGTCACATATTTTGTGTCATTTTTTGTCATAATGCTGAAAACATCATCATTCAAAAAAGTAAAGCTATTGGCAAACCAACACCCGTAAGATGTACGATAAAAAATGAAACTGCCCGTAAATTAGCTAATTTGCTATGTTGATTTTTGTTTAATCACGTCGTAAAAATCGAAACTGAAATCGCGTTAATGAGTCTGTAATCTGAACATACTTGTGAAATGTGAGAGAATATATGTCAAATTTTTTACCCCTGTCAGGACCTGCAGCGTGACCTCCCTTCTGGCAACGATCGTTTGCTGACCGAGATGTGCAGGATAGTCGCAATTGTACGCAAGCAATAGCAATAATTTAAACAATTCTTTTACGAGTTTTTTGCAATTAAAGTATTAGAAAAAGGGGAAAATCATAAAAAAGACGATTTGTTTTACTATCCACAACTTCATAGAAAATCAATTTCATCTATCTCTTCAAGTTTTCGTTTGATTCCCAATGAACAGACTGTATGTATGTTATGGACTGTATAGATAATAAAATATTTGTTTATTTTTAATTCATAATTTATATCAAGTTTTCTACAAGGAAGAATGAAGTGGAGGGGTTGGAGGGTAGCATAGAAATTATAAGCTAATAAGTAATCTATCTATATTCTATCGTCAAAGTGAAAGATACATAAAAAAACCTCATTAAACATGTTCTTGTCACTAATAATATCATCACTACTAATCTTCTTTGTAAAAAGCACTTTTTAACAGTCCTTGTGATGGGATAGATGCTCTAGCATTGACAAATGTACCGATAGTGAAATATTTTCCATAATGATAGAAATTGCGTTCCATTACAAGATTTATTGAATCGTAAATGCCAATCGCTAGAATTCGCACACCTCATTCAGCAACTATTATTTATTTCACGTTAAATTATATAAAAACCACTCTCTATAACACGTGCACTTTGTACCTCGTTTGGTGAATGAAACGTGTAGGAACGCATGGATCGCGAGAGGTACGGTGCATCACGGCGATTGATCGAACCAAGCCGCAACTGGACGGCAAGCTGCTACTGCGGTGCATTTGAAAAGCGTTAGGAAAGTGGGGGAAAATGCTATATCACTGACCGACGTAGCGAGCCACAGAATCAGTCCGATTCTGCCCGCCAAAGGCATAGTGATACTTTCCCCGAGTGTACCACCGAACAGTATTTTCCTGTTCGATGACAGGACAGTAGTTGTGGTGTGATGAACGTTCCTGCATCAGTCGGTGCATGCTGCACTTAGTATCGCGTGAATTGTGTGAACTGTGTTGAACTGTGCCCATCGGAGGAGCCTCCTAATACGTTGCCAGCGTTTCGGGACAAATGTTTTGTTACGCTCAATACTGACTTGTTCCAGTTACTTTGAAGGTGTTCCTGCATCAACATCCGCGAATGTATGTGTAGTATAAACGCGAGTAAAAACGAGTAAATGCAAGTACATGAACGATACAAGCTTATAGCGCACCCTGAAGGCTTAACTTTTCGTGATCATTGATAATTGTCGGGATGGTTAAGCTGCGGCCTGAAGGGCCACATGCTATGTCAATTAAATCACTATATTTTAGAACCTAAGGCATCGATCGATTATTGTTAAAAGTAAACGAAACTTCCTGTTTTGAATGATGATATCCAATTATACAGTTCAATACAGTTGTAAGAATGCATATGGAACAGTAGTGTAGATGCTCGTATACATCTGATCAAAGTTCAAATTACAACATATAAAAAAATGAATCTTCCAGATGTATTAAAAATTTTGAAAAAAGCATGATTGTAGAAGAATCTACTCGAGTTGATAGCACTTACGCATTTAGTTTCATGTTGTGGCTTTTGCTCAAAAAGCTTGTTTAGCGCCACTGTCAAATGAGTATCGCACAGTTCACACTCTCATATTTAGGGCAGCATGGCCTACTACTATGCTGGCCTACTGTTGCTTTCCTGTTTCTCTTATAGTGCAATGAGGCGTTTGATAGTGTGTCGCTGTATCCAGGCAAGGGGTTTCCATGCGAGAACCCGTTTTTGCAGCATCTCTGCGTTACATAAAAGGTTCGCCAAAGTGATGCAACGGCAGGTTAAGCACTTTCTACCTCACTTTCTGCAGGTACTGCCATATTCCTGGTTAGTGTCACTGGATCCAAAGCGTAATGATCTGATCGTTGATCATGGTATCATATTTATTTTTTATCCCTAGAAAAATTTGGCTTCTTATGTTCCTTGCTGAAAAAATGAAGTTATGAGAACGGTGATGAACATACTGGATGAAAGTTGGTGCCACATTTTATGGTATTTGGTAAAAATCTTGTCTAGTTATTTGAATCAAAACCTTCACCGCCTCCTGCTACGTCCATCATCTTGCATAATCTGCATCAGGGTTTAAGTGGCGGGTAAAAGTGCACTGTGTGGCCAAATGAGCATGTGCATGATTATGTAAGGCTGCATTCGGTTTCCAACCGTATGTCCTACCATGCGTGATGCAGCCGGCATGCAGTTGCTTTTGCCGGCTTGAACGCGCATTTTACGATTCTATGAAATGCGATGAGGTGTTTTGTTTCTGCTCTTTTCTTCCAGCTACCGCAGTGCGTTGCACTTTTTTTGTTAGTTTGCGAGTTGTTGCTTTCATGCATTTTTAGGTCGAACGTATCGCTTCAATAGATTGCCTCATTTCTGCAATACAGAACGGTCTATTTGTATTGTTAGAGGCCTTGTGGGTTGTGACATGTCTGGTTATGTTCTGGAATCTTCCACGTAGTCGTTTGTGCGGATTTTTTTGACATATCACAGCCCATTAGTTTCTGGGTCAAATTAAACAAATTTTATGTCCATTTTATTTTATGGACGAAAATTTTATGAACAAGTTATTTTTTGTTATTTCTAAATTATGATACACTTAGCATCTACATTGAAAATCAGTGCGTTTAGATCATCACATATTTCTATAAACTAAAATTTCATTTTTATGTAATTCTGTTCAGATGTCGCGGAATCTGTGGAAAACATAGCATAAAAAACCAACTTCCATACCGACTTATAGGATCCAAAAAATACGTTAATGTCTGTTATTAGAATTGACGACACAATCGGGTTTTCGGTTTAAAAATTATGCACCGAAAACAGAAGGGGTCACTCGATTCCGGAAACATGGAAATTGTACATTGGAAATTGATTCGATGATTTTTGGCTCACTTTTTCATCTTCTTCTGTTATTTGTTATTTGTTATTTTTATTTAAAATTCGATGGACCACGAGGCCCTATCGAAGCTCACTTAGGTCTATTACAGAAAAGTATGTCAATTACACTAACACGTGACAGGCCGTATAAAACGAATATTGTTGAAAAATACCGTACGGGTCACGTCGGGTTCATAACGGTCACAAACGGCATTGAACTCACGGCACATTACGAGAAACGGATCGGAGGAGCCAAAACGGGAGCGGCGTTCCTCTACGTCAAGTAACATTGCATTGATTTGAGTCATAATGCATTATGAACAATTAGAGATTATTATATAAAGCTACCCATGACATAACAGAAGTATTTGTCATATTTAACACATATTTTTCCACATTTGTAATTATTAAAATTATAACGGAGCTAAGAATGTTGGTGTTTGAAAATCCTAGGTTCTACTGTTCTTGTTTCATTTTCAGTATTATTGTTTCATAAACAAGTAATTTTTCTTAATTCATTTTTGCAAACTTTAGAAATCAAAAGACACTAATAAGTTTTTTAACTTGAGCAAATCATTGGTGCAGAACCTACAATACTTACTTGTCAGGCACTACAACCGCTTCGCTGTCTTGGCCTGCTGCAACAAATCCCTTACGGCAGTGCGCCGTCATCACCTAGTTGTTTATCCCGGCCGTTCTGGCGGAAGAATCAACGCCATCTGTCCATCTCCGTCTGGGCCTAGCACACTTCATCTGTCCAAGTAGACAGCCTAAAAGGACTTAGCGCGCTCAGTTGTCCAGTGTCATTCTACTAACATGACCAGCACGCTGGAGACTGGCGTGTCTAATGCGCGGCATGAACGCGGCTAAGCGGCCATCGATAGATTAGGGCAGACTCCATGTCTCAGAGGCGTATGTGAGTGCTGGAACTACGAATGTTTTATATAGTCTCAGCTTCGTACGTCGCGACATGTTCTTTCTTCAGGTTATAATATGGCCGGTCGGCAACCAGGGTTCGTGCGCAAAGTTCGACATCAATGTCGTTATCGGAGTTGACTTTTGACCCAAGATAGGCGAAATTTTAGACGACTTCAAAAGTGCGATCACTTATCTGTACGTCATCCTCACGTAGGCTATTAGCATTTGTTAGTAACGCCGCCATCATCAATTTGGTTATTACCTCGTTCATCTGTGGGCCGTGGTTTTCGTTCGCCTGCTCAATCCTTTGGAAGTGTTGACAAATTAGTCTCGAGATTTCGTGCCAAATAAAGCGTCTTTGCGGGGAGTTTTCCTCCGTTACTTTTGCATGAGCAAAACGGCTGCCGATAGTCCTAGAATATTAGTGAAATTGTACGGTGAGCATGCTCTTTCGGAAAAAAAACGTGTCAAACGTGGTTTTCACGTTTTAAAAACGAGAATTTTGATTTAGAGGCCGAATATTCATATCGCGAAGGTCATGTTGTGCTTTTGGTGGGATCAGCTGGGTGTGGAGTATTACGAGTTGCTACAACAGAACCAAACGATCACAGGCGATGTTTACAGACGACAACTGATGCGTTTGAGCCAATCATTAAAAGAAAAACGACAGCTGAAAGACAAAAAAATACATGACAAAATCATTTTGCTGCATGATAATTCTAGACCATATGTGGCAGCACTAGTGAAAAAAATATTTGGAAACACTAAAATGGGATGTTTTACCCCATCCGCCTTATAGCCTAGATATTGCGCCCTCCGACTACCATTTGTTCCGGTCGATGGAGCATGGCTTGTCTGCGCAGCACTTCCAGAATCGTGCCGAACTGGAAAATTGGATCGAAACATGGATTGCGTCCAAACCGGATTTCTTTTTTAATGACAATCTGCCCAAAAGATGGGAAAAGGTTGTACAAAGTGACGGAAATTACTTTTCTGAATAAAATCGATGCCCAATCGGGCCTATGAGGTTTGAAACTCCATAAAAAATCAAAACTTATTTATAGGTCTAATATGTTAATAAAAAACAAAAATCTACATACATGGGACCTAGGAAAAAAATCAATTAGTTAAATAACCTGTAACGAATTTCATTTCAACAAACAAATCCGTGGTGTGTCATGCATTAGGGACCGATCCAGCGTACAAGTTGACCTGTTATGATTACTCTTGATGATAAAACCAAAATGCATAATTAAACGTTGTTCCATTCGTGTGAAGGGCGATAATTACCATTCTTGATACACTCCGTAACATAACTATACGTCCACCTGTTTTTTTGGGAATACAACGAAAACTTGAAGAGATAGATGAAAATGATGTTCTACTAAGTTGTAGATAATAACAATATATGCCTGTTGATTGTAAAAATATCTGCCACATTTTTACACACACTATCACTATTTTTCACCACCGTCAAAATCGCTCCCTGTAATTTAACTATACGCCCACTTACAAAAATTTTGGCCCAAAATACGGAATTTCGTATATTTAGAATGTCATTATTGTTTTGGTTTTTGTTCCAATTTTTTGTGTCCTAATACTAAAAACATGACATTAAATAACATATCACGAAGTCATAATGCATATAAAAAAAACATTCAAAAAGATACCCACTTTATTCAAGATCGTTTAAATTCATGTATTCATGTATAAATGTGTTCATGTATTCTCAATCGAATTTAAAAACGATTATTTGTATCGAAAAAAATGTACTTTCAAAAGTGGGCGATTTTGACGGTGCTGAAAAAATAGTAATAGTGTGTGCAAAAATATGGATAAATTGTAAATATTGTTACTATTTACAATTTAGTATTTAGTATAACATCTGTCGCTTCAAGTTTTCGTTGTATTCTCAAAAAAAACGGGTGGGCGTATATTTATGTTACGGAGTGTATATATTTTGAAAATGACGACCACAGCACTATGAATCGGAAATACAAATAAGTAAATATTCATCCTACTTATACATTTTATTAACGCAATTGAAATTACTGTAGCAATTACCATAGACAGCAGAGCGGGCTATTCTGACACACTTTAGCAATGTGGTACTTCGTGGCATGCTGTGTGGTGCTGCTTTTCCTATGGTTACACTTGGACAATTTGAAGCCTGCCAATTTCCCACCCGGTCCAAAATGGTACCCGATCGTGGGCAGTGCGTTCTCGATCATGAATGCCCGTAACAAAACCGGCATGCTCTGCAAAGCGGTGGAGCGCATTGCCAACGATTATCCTGAACATCGTGGTGTGATCGGGTTCAAGATAGGTAAAGATAAGGCCGTAATGGCAATCAATGCTGAATCGCTAAAGGAAATGATGAACAACGAAGACTTTGACGGTCGACCCACGGGCCTATTCTACGAAACCCGCACCTGGGGACTCCGGCGAGGAGTTCTGCTCACGGATGAACTATTCTGGCAGGAGCAGCGTCGATTCATCGTACGTCATCTGAAGGAGTTTGGTTTCGCCCGCAAAGGCATGACGGAGATCATCCAAAACGAAGCGGCCCATTTACGGAAGGACTTTGAGGAGCTAATTGCGCAAGGAAACGGAAAAGCCATAGTGCAGATGCAGGGTGCCTTTTCTGTCTATGTATTGAACACGCTCTGGCTAATGATGGCCGGTGTGCGTTACAGCAAGGACAACAGCGATCTTAAGTACCTGCAATCTCTGCTCCATGAGCTATTCACCAACATCGACATGATGGGTGCACTGTTCAGTCACTTCCCTTATCTGAGGTTTGTGGCTCCAAGACTCTCCGGCTATCAGCAGTTTGTTGAGATACACGAATGCATGCACAAGTTTATTGGCGCCGAAGTGGAACGTCACCAGCAGACCTTCAATCCCGACGACGAGCCCCGCGATCTGATGGATGTGTATCTGCATACGCTACAGAACAATAACGCTCCGTCCGATAGCTTCTCGCGCGAACAGCTGCTGGCCGTTTGTTTGGATATGTTCATCGCCGGTTCCGAAACGACTACTAAAACGCTCGACTTTTCCTTCCTGTACATAGTACGCAATCCACCGGTTATGCGTCGGATTCAGGAAGAAATCGATGAAGTCGTTGGTCGTAACCGCCTTCCAACGTTGGAAGATCGTGCTAGGCAAGTAGCAGTAGTTCGTCTATCTCGTTGTGCTTTTGATACTAACTTACTTCTTTGATCTTCTCGTTTATCCAGCATGCCGTACAGCGAAGCAGCAACTCTGGAAGGACTTAGACTGTTCATGTCGAATACGTTTGGTATTCCACATCGAGCACTGAGAGACACAACTCTTTGTGGATACAACATTCCCAAGGTAAGCCCGATCATTCGTTTGCACATGTGCATGTATAGTCGATACATTATGATATGATATGTTACTTTTTAGGATACTATGCTTGTTGGCATGTTCCGCGGTATGATGTTGGATGAAAATCTTTGGGACAATCCGATGCAATTCAATCCCGAACGATTCCTTAAGGACGGAAAAATACATATTCCGGCCCAATACCATCCGTTCGGCGTCGGAAAACACCGATGCATGGGTGAACTGATGGCGAAGAGTAATCTTTTTCTGTTCCTGACAACTACGCTGCAGTCGTTTGATCTACTTCTACCGGAGGGAGCGTCCATCCCGTCCGACACCCCAGTAGACGGAGCTACGCCCAGTGTACGGAAGTATCACGTTGCCATCCAGCCTCGCTAGAACGCTCGCAGCATGAGTGAGAAATATCGTGTCGATATTTTGTCTACCAGATTTACCAGACAGCATCAGCAGTGAGATCGGGGATGCAAATTGTTTTAATCATGTTTCACCATATCCTAGGCCGAAGGAATGCAAGTAACGTTTGATTGATTCTTTTAAACTGAACAAATTGTTTGAATAGAAGAACTATTTTACGGTACACATTTTACACTTTTGGATAAAGCGTTGCACATCCGAAACATTTTTTTGAAATCATTCCTCGGACAATCGGAATGTTTACCTAAGCACTTTCAAATACGTGTGTTTTAAAAAGCTAGTATTCAAATCGGATAAATAAAATGATTCCAATATGAAGATAAAACTAGGGCAATAGTATTAAATTACATGTGAAAATAAAATAAAAAATATGTTATTATGGAGAACTTCTCCAACTTTACCTTCTACCTAGTAATCAATGCATACCTTTGGTCTGTCACGTTTTGACCAGCAAATACCTTTCAATTTTCATCCGTTCCATATCCTTTGTGTCTGCTGTTCGAAAGGATATCTTCAGGAGATCAAAGATTCAGTAGTTCCAGATTGATTGTCTTTAGTTTTGTGTTCGGATGGCCGGTTGTGCGAAATAAAAAACGAACACAAAAAGGAATTCAAAACGTTATAACAATTCACATATTAAAATACTATACTACACGCGACACAACGACCGTTCATCTCACAGTCCGATCCCTAAGAGAGTCGATCTTATCACCTCGGTTTTTGCCCGCCACCTCGATATCGATGGCTGTCGCCAGCCATGAACCAGGGGCAGGCAACCACACAACATTTAGAATTCTAGATCAAAGTTTCAAATTTCAATGCCACACAAACCAGATCCACTATCGTACGAATACCTAATATCCATGTCGTCCATGCCTACTACGATTCAAATGTCCACACTAGCATGACATTTTGGAGTGACAACTAGGTATGTTGTTTCCGCAACAACGGCTCCTTTGCATTTGCACTTTATTTTCTCCCAATGCTTCTCTATTAAACGGATCTAGAGACAAAATGGTGGATTTAACTCTTTCGACATGAAGTGATGACGCTCTACTAATGCAACACGTCCGTTTTGTAATGACAGCTAGCCGAAACGTGCCAGGACCATCAAGAGACGTAATGAAGGGTAAATTCGAATTCATGATAGCAACTGTCACAAACACGTTTTATTGTCACTCGTATAGGTTTCTTGCACAATCTTCTTTTGTTTTGAAAATTGCAAATTAGTTGAGAACCTTAACCCTAGGAAAGCTACAAATGACAGGACTTGACCTACTAGATGCTGTTGTGCCAACCAAGAAGAATAGCCTATCCGCGAGCATGAGTACTTTATGCAACTTAACCTCCAAGGATTAACTTGAGCTTGGGGCGGTCAGGTGATGTAGCGGTGCCGTTCTTCACACGGCAGGATGGGACACGATTCCCATCTGAACCGTATCCCTCTAACAACGAGATCACTAACCGGTTATGGTCGTAAAAATGAGGCTAGTATGCCGTTCGACGGCAAGAAAAATCGTTAGGGTAAGTGTACCAGTTATCGGCCACTTAGTGCACCAGTTTCACATGCAATTAATTAAAAATATACGGTTATAAATTCTGAAATTAGTTATTCCCGTTAGGAAAACTATCGTGGTTTTTATTTATGTGTACTTTTCGTGCTATAATTGTGTATTCATCAAAAAAAAAACAATGAAAATGCAAACAATGTTTTTGTTTTCATTCTTCGACCAGTGTTCCAATTTTCGGCCGACTGTGTTTCAGTTTTTCGGCCACGCGAATAAGAGGTTTTAATATGTGTAAATGGTGTTAAAATTAGCAGAAAAATGTTAGAAATAGATTTGCACCCTCGATTTGTAGCAAAAACTGATTTAAAGTGATTAATTCTTTAATTTAACATAGCCATTTCGATCACCAAGGCCTACTTTGATAAACGATTAAATTGTCACTTTAATCGAAGATTTGCATGTACCAGTTTTCGGCCACCTTTCAAATGTTAAAACTGTTATTAAATAAAGAAATAAAAATCGAAAAAGCATGTCATAAATCATAAAACAATACAATCTTTCAGAAAAATTCCACTTTACATTATGTCTGGCTCTAGTTTCTTATTTCTCGCTATCGACCGAACTGTCGGTACACATCACATCGAACGATTTTTTTGGCATTGCCTTAACATTTATATATTTTGTAAAATATCTATGTGATTGCTAAAAAAAACTTGGATCTTAGGTATAAACAATTATTACCTTTTCAAAACAAACGGTGTAAAACTTAATTTATTGCATTTTAGAATAATATTTGAGGGTTTTGTTTGCCTTTTTGTTGAAAACTGTTACATGGCGGATAACTTTTACAATTACCCTAGCTTGAAATCAGCTTTCACATAATGTCCATCGAAAGACAACCATCTTAAACCCCTGACTTGTTTATATAGCCTTGGAACCCGGGCGCTGTTAATTGCTTGTTGTTTGAAGCTTCGGCTGGTTTCTTAACTTGCTGGAACTTGCCGTAAGTTTTTCCACCAAATAATAATCCAAGATTTTTGGTAGTAGTCTTGATTTTCCGAATGATCTTCAGCCGGAGTTGGCGATCAAGTGTTGCACTCTACTGACGCCTTGCGAACTGAGAGTTTCCTTTTGCTATTTCGTGCAACAGTGTTCTATGGGAAACCCAGTAGGTTTTCCAGTTCCATAGTGAACGATGATGGATGGATCGATGCAATGTGCATATTTTTTCCATTTCACCTGGTCCAGGGTGGATATAGCGAAACCAATTGTTGAAGTTGATAAAAACAAATAGTAATACTTACTGATAGTAGCAACAAACTGGTTGATGGTTGGTTGGATTGGATGATTTGAATCAGTGTTGAAGGTAATATGCAATTGGCATAGTTATGTCTATATAAATATTAAACTAGCCCACCAATAATTGGGTAGAAGAAGCCACAAATCTTTCGAATGTCATCTTTTTTTCTGCTGCCTAAGGAATATAACATCACACGTGTGTATTAACGGTGTTTCATACAGGACAAAACTATTCCTGAATGCTTTACTGTTCATTTTTTTAGCTTTCATCATCGTTTTATAACAAAAAAGGAAATACAATTAAAGGGTTGCATTTGCGTCGGTACAGCGAGAATTCATGTAATTCTTCTTAACTTACTTTGTATTGGTGTATGAATGACTGCATGGGAGGGTATTTGTGTGTATGTGTATGCTTGCAACTGCACGAGTCTACATTGATGCAAAATTTTAATCGATTCATGTCACTCCTTACTTTTTAAATTCTATTGTGTCACAATGCTACGCTTTCGAACTATCTAATATCTTCTTTCGGGAGCTTGAATTAGGAGTTTAAATAGAATGTATGTATATAACAACAAAGAACACGGAACACATCTCACACAAACCGTCGGCTGGACAGTCGGCTATGTAAGAAAAGCTGATGCACCGGCGGATCGAAACTCTACTGTGTCTCCGTAACAACCTTCCAGTGTTGTGATTCGAGCGCGGAATTGCATCGTTCGGCCGTGATGCCCCGTTCCTTCATGTGTCGCGAATCGAGACAGACGTTGATCTTCCGGTGCTGTATCAATCCACCGTCCTTCAGATGCCACTGCTGATTCTCAGAATCGTCACAGTACTTCATCAGCACGCTGTTATATCTTGCGCTGATGGTGAATTTCACCAACGTCAGACAGAGATCATGATGCTTTACTTCTCCCTTCCGAGTGAGAACCCAGTTCTGATTGCCCCCGTTGCCGTGGCAAGTGTACAGCCCGACGACCGCGCCTGCCACATTGCCCAAGCTGTCCAGGCAGTGTACGCCCTGCCGGATGCTCCCGTTGTTTCGCCGTTCCGGTATTCCCAGTTGAGGATACACATGCTCCAGGTACCATCGGAACGGCTTGCACTGAAGATCGCGACGCAGCTGCAATCGATCGTCGATGTCACCGAAAGGAATGTTAGTAGCCAGCGGAACGGCGGCGTAATAGTACTTCTTGTACTCGTCCATCCAAACTTCCGCCGCGCGGCGCGTGTTTTTAGCGAAAATGTTACCGCTGCCTCCACCGGGGAACGTGTAGGGGTGTCGCTTACGAAATACGTGACCCACGCGGCTGCAAGGGATAATTTCCAGGGAACCACCGCACTGCCACACGCGGAAGCTAATTTCGAGATTTTCGCCACCCCAGATGTCCATCTGTGTGTCGTACGTGCCCAGACGCTCGAAGTAAGCTTTATCTATCACAAACAGGCCGCCAGCGATCATGGGCGTACGAATGGGAGCGGTGGGATCGCGCTGTCTCACCTTACGCTCGGCATTGCTCAAATATTCCCACTTGAACACCAGGTTCCAGTCAAAACCTCCGCGCAGATCGGCCGACGCACCGATATACTGGAACGTGTCCATGCTAATCACATCGATCACCGGGCAGACGACACGTGTCGGATCTTCGGCCACGCGAGCAAGTAGCGGTTCGAGCCAATTCACGTTACACTCGCAGTGGCTATCGAGGAATGTAAGCACCTTCGCCGTTGCGGCAGCCGCACCGGTAACTCGCGACCGTACCAAACCCTCGCGCTTGCTATTTCTAATCAGACGCACCTTCTGGATCTTCGCCAACTCCTGGCCATCTTCTGGGAAGTCGGAATAATCATCCACGAGAATAATCTCATGAATCAGTCTCTCCGGCGAGCGGTTCAGTACACTGACTACCGTCCGCAGCAGTGTACTGCGGGCTTCGTTGTGGAACGTGATGATCACACTTGTTGCTGGCAAGTGGGCCGTGCTGCTGGGTTCCGTCCAGCTCGTACGACGACACATCGCATTGCGAGTGTCCGGCAGTTCCCGGTTGCTCTTCAAACCGTCACTTGCCTGCTGGTTGAAGCGATTCCTTAAGTACGGATCTTCGCCCCGCTGTAAGCCACCCTTCTGTATGTAGCTGGCCTCGTCAAAGTAGTCCCACGTCATGGGCGGTGAGTTATAACTAAATATACTATTGCTATTGCTATTGCTACTCTGGAGACTGTGGCCGTTACTGCTACTGGTACTGCTGCTAATAAATACGGCATTGCTACCTTCAGCATTCTTCAGTAGGCTCAACTGTTCGTTGTCCCGGTGCGTCAGTGCTTCATGTGCGCCTCCTGCACTGTAGTGATCGGATACGGAGTGCTTCGCTTTGCTGCTGCGCAACCGCAGCGCTCGATTTCCATCGTTATGGTAGTAGTCGCCCTGGAAGTAGTAGATGACCACCACGATCCAGGTGATGGAAATAACACCAAACACTTTCACATTACGTCTCATAGCGCTTGTGTAGTACGATTTAGCAGCCCCGAATGCAGAACAATCGAACGCATCGATCGGCACAAGGATATCATCCAACGGTTTGCCGCGTCAACAGACTGCGTTGTGGATGCTTCCGGATTTGCGGTCAACTAACTGCTTAATCGCTTGCTTTGGTGCCGATACTTCTATGGTCCATTCTTCCCTCGATTGGCTTAGCCAGTGTTGGGAGACGAGGGTGACATTTGATGTACCTTTTACGAGGAGATTGCTGGCTCGATTACTGCAAAAAAAAGAGATGGCATATGATACACGTTAATAAACTTTTATTTTCCATACTCATTAGATCTAGAGTAATTCTGTTCCTAACTAAATTGTAAGTAATATCGAAAATGTAAATCTAATTAATACCAAGGTATCATCTTCTACGAGTGAAACTAGAAACATGAATTTGTCGAAGACACAGACAAAAATTTATAGCACCTCTAAGCGGCACATGCCAGGAAATCTGATTCAAAGTTGATTCGATTGGGAAAAAAATACCTGACAGGACAAACTACGGTTCATATGTAAACTATTGTCCAATCAAACCTTTTGCGACACACGCCTCTTCTCAAATCTGCCCTCTGAACAACCTTCGAGAGGAAAATGCTCAGCAGGACTTTTGTTTCGATTGATCAACAGTCAATCGAAGTGATATGGGGGTGATGTTTCTGTTATACATTCTCTAACATCGTTAGATTTAAGAATTTCCACACGCATTTAGAACGATTTATATGTTATATATTTATTATTTTATTGTTCATGTTACAGATGTTGGAACAGCAATATGTATACATGGGACGAAAGGTTATTTTATTCAGCATTATAAAATAATGAAAGTACACATGTGATCAACATTTGATCTAAAATACTGTAAACTCCTGTGTGACCAACCGCTGTGCCAATCTCGTCCCAATCCAGACTGACAGCTGTCAGTCTGTCCACAGCCATCGGTCGGCCTGGACATGGCTGAAATACGTTTTTGTAAATCTTCCGTACCTTCCGAATCTTCCGAACCTTCCGCAAAAACCAACAATACTATCCGTTAATAAACAGTGTAATACCGGAAAGCAATGGCCTTTACAATACAAACACTCAAAATATACAAAATTTAGTTTTTCGCATATTTTGTAAAACAGCTAAGGGAATATATTATAAGACGTTAAAAAAGTCGTTATATGCCTCTAATACTAGAGGTCGTTGGAACGTACTTTAAAAACGATTGTAAACGACTTCAACAAATTAACTTATCTCGAAACACTTCCAATGTCTTTTCAAATGTTCGACACAGAAAAGTAGTACGATGGTAACTAAAATCAGGGTTGTGCGAATCTGTCGATATTTGTATATTTTTTTCTTTTTTTTTTCGCTTTCCACAAAAGTTGTATTAAGGGAACCACACGTAACGAAAATCGCCTTATTTGGTCAAAACGGCCAACCGTAGTCTTTTAAAGTTAGATGTGGTATGCTGAAATCTAATTACTTCCAAATTCACTCTTCTTAATTGTTTTGTGTGGTTCTAAACCAAAAGATTTCTAGGAGTCTAACTTCACAGTCACAAGAATGTCTGTAGACATAAACGCTTCGTAATAACGAGAATAAATCGCATGTGTAAAAATAATCATGCTAAATGAGAAATACAACTTGAAAGACTAGCCTCATAGTAAAAAGAAGGTAGATAAATTATTTTACAATATCCAGAAACTTGTTTCAATATTTGCCGATCAATCAGTAAAGAGTTTCGAATGGATTCGGACATTTCAACTTCCGAGAAAATGAATGAATCAAATAAGCAAATCATACGTTGCATGGCATTTTGCAACGATATAGCTAATGACGCTGAAACCATGTTTTAGAGCAATCAGCAATATCATTATAAAACATCCGTGACCTTACATTAATTGTATTTACAGTTGAAACACAAACGAGATAACAATATTTTAAGGCTTCCGGTACGCTTCTTGAATATTGTGCTTCTCTTGGTTTTGGTTTCCAAATAACTTTTGTTTCAGCACATTCGAAAGAACTACTGCAAATGGATATTATCGACCATTAGCACACGATCGGGTGATCCGAGACCTCTCCAGTCGTGATTCAAGCATCGTTTAGTAGATGAACTAGACTAGTTAACTGCTGCGCCTTCAAGGAGAAGAAGAAGACAAAGATTATACACCAGTTGTTCACACAACCATGAAGACAGGCAAACATGAAGAATTGCTGGAGCATCACTGTTTCAGCACGGTTGAGAAACAGATCGTTACGTGCCCTTGCTGTTCAATCAATCCGCACAACAGTACGGTGGCAGCAGCATCATTGATGCTGTATGCACCTTCCTTCATGAAAATGGAAAGGCACATTTGAGAGCTCAAGGTAGGAATAAATGGGGTGAAAACACACCTCTGCTTTCATGCATTATGGTTCTAAGTGTGTGGGTCTAAGAAGAAAAAAAATTCTGGCAGAAATTGGATAATTTTATTACGACTATATTGAAATTGTTTGCCATGAAAAATATCGTTTCAAAGTATCATTAACATCGATAGTTGACTTTTTATGTTTATTAAATTGAACTTGGACCAAACTGCACAATATCTGAGTACTTTCAAATTGAACCCAACTACCAAAATAATATTTGTGTATATATTGCAAGAATCTGTATAACCTTATGGTACTCTTATTTTTTCGATGATTTTCAAGTTACCGGCTTCCCATACTCTTACGCTGTTTACACAAGTGCCAGTTTTAGATGCGCGTATTACATTACTTTCACTTCCTTGTTGAATATGTAGCATATCTACTAATGCTTGTGCACCTCGCAAAGTTACTACGATTAGCCTTTCATTTTCATCTGCTGGTGAATCCAAATGGTATGCACTCGAAACTGAAGACAACCCATCTCCTGGGTTCAATTGAATTGCCAGCGTGCGCGCCAGCTACCAGCAGCCATGCCACAACCTTTCACTCAGGCGCTCGGGCGCATCTTAGTACATTGTTGAAACGGTGCGACGGTTACCCAACGCTGAGGTGAAGATCGTTGGATAATCGTGAGAATCCGGATACCCTAACTATATGGTGCTAGTTTTGGTTAATTTCGCTCGGTTTGTGTAATCGGCCGTATCTTCATGGCTTTTGGACCTTGGATGGTTGGTATGCAATTGTTGTTGGATCAGTTTTTTTTTGTTAGATTGAAAGATCGATAAAATTTGCATCATTTGCACTACAGGGCACTGCAAACAATGAAAGAGGTGATCGCATTACGACAGAAGGTATATTTTGTAGCTTATTTTCATACAGATGTTCACAAAACAACAACACTTGCATTTGATAACTTTAACTACCAACGAACCAACCGAATGAAGTCAATTTACACGATCACGATATGTAACAGCTTATCACTTAGCACTTTGGTTGGTTTTGTAATGTGTTGCATTAATATCGCTGGGCTCAAGGCCGTTTAGACAATTTATTTTTTTGTTTCTAGTTCAAACCCCTTTTTTTAGTTCACTAGCTTAGTATAAAGCGTGACTGGATATTTTACCTTTCATCAATTTCAGTCTGGGACTATTTTTTATTTCGTAGAGTTTGGAGACCGTAGCTACAGCTCGGTTTCGGTTTATTGTCTTCGCATCCCACTTTCACCCACCGCCGTGAGTATTTTGATAAATCGTTTGTTTCCACCGTTTGGCACAACTTTTGCTTTTCTTGATCGCGTCGAGCAATCACACTCACGGTAGCGTTCCGTGCTCAACACTCGAGCAGCGTGACACGATTTACGCGGATCAGCTGGACAGCGGGACGTCGCGACACACGGAGCACAATCAGGTAGGCATGGAAAACGAGTTCGCCGCAGAAAAACGCACTCTGCACACAACGCTTACTGCGAGACGACGGGAGCGTAATTGAATTTGTCCAAATTGACCATTGTTACTTCACACCGTCGGCGTTTCGTCTGCTCTGCGAGCTGTACGCCGAGGGATGCTGCTGTGGTGTCTGGTCGTCACTGTTGGTTACTGTTGTCGAATGCTGCAACGCTGGTATCTTCTGGATGCGGAATTGAGCCCACTCGCGTAATTCACTCTGCTTCCCCTTCTATACGTTCGCGCTGCTCTTGTTTTCGCGTCACTTTTCCCACTCTCTTCGTTCGCCTATTTCTCTGTTTCTCGTACGCAACATCGCGCGCGATGGGCACAATCATTGACTCTTGTGGCATGTGCCGTGCGGTAAATATCTATTGCAACGGGCAAACGGCATCATCGATGCCTATTGTTTTACGTTCCACTTGGTATCGCTGGCATTTCATGCTAATGGGGATGATGATGCGGATGAGGGGAGAAGGACATACGAGGAAGCGAACAGACGCACAACATATAATGGGGGAAAATGCAACCAAAGCGAATCACTTTTTCTCACCGCAGCAGGCCGAGCAAAAAATAGATAAATAAATAAATATATTTTCCCGTTCAAGATGCATCCGCGTCCGCCAGCGTCCGACCACCCCCAAACGCGCCTCAACCCTCTCTACACCCGACGACCAAGTTGGCCCTCTTACCTGTTTCTTTGCCGCAACCATCATCATCATCGTCATCATAGTCAGTGCATGGGCAACACTGTGTGCAAATCTATGCACGAATACGATTCGCATCTCTCTTGGTACCGTGCGCTCTGTGCATAGATGCGGAATGAATGCACTACAGTGCGCGACTGGGCGCAGCGGGAGAATGCAATGGCAGACGGAAACTAAGAAATAAGCAGCTGCTTTCCTTCACGGGCTGGTCGGATGTGGTCGTTCGGTGGCACTGATGCTCAATCGCTCGGTAAGCAAATTTCGTGCCTCAAACACGAGACGGGCGGATGGGTGGTGGAGCATGCAGCCCAGCACATCCAACGGTGGAAACGAGCGCGGCTTGTTGTCTCGCTGGTTCCACTTCTGTTCACCTCAATGTAACACGCACATTTTCCACTCCAAAAACTTGCTTCAATCTATAGCTATCGATAATCAACAGCACTTGCCGCTACACGGTCGCTTCTCTAGCACGGGGAGAAGGTTGCTAATTTCGTTGGGAATTATTCGCAGCTCTTGTAATCGCTGGCGAAACGAGAAGCCCGTGTAACGTTGACTAGAAATCTCACCCAAACACTGCCCAACCGAATTTTCGTCCAACGTTCTACTACGCTTGCGTTCGGAAGAATCGATATCATGAATTTACTCTTCATCTCCACTCTCTCTCTCTCTCGATCTCTCTCGCTCTCTCTGCTTGTTACACTTTACGATCAAATGCAATGTCCCTCCCACCCCCACTCTCGACCAACACACTCCATACTGTTGGCTTTCTGATGTTTTGCTCGTTCCACACAGTGCATTTTGATTCAAAATTTGTCACATTCATCCGCCGAACGTGAATATTTAAATTAACCCTTCTCTGTTATTCTTTTCAAACAAAACACATACCACCGCCGATGAAATAACGCCGTGTCGCCGCTGCCTCCGAGCCACGATAATATCTACTTATTTTTCCGCAACCATTGTTGTGCTGCATCGAAACGGGCGCCCAACATCCGGGCCTGTAGGGGTTCGCCAGCATCGTGAGGGAATTATTGTTTTGCTCCCAAAACTACTTTCACTTTTATCTCGCGCTGGTGCTGCTGTTGAGCGGGCTTCGTACATAAACAATACTAGCAGCAAAGCGATTGAAGAGGAGGTGTATTTGACCGTGTTTTTAACAAAGTATCCCAGTTGTCAAAACGGTTGCGATAAAGGTTTGTTTACCAACAGAATCCACGCACACAGTGATACATGCAGTTTTCCATTACTCAGGTGCCGGATCAGTAAAAGCATCGAAAGCTGGAATGTATAAATGTGCAATAATTGTTGTAATTGTAGAAACAGCATTGTTTGCAAGCAATCACTGGTATCAATTTATCTCGCCTAGTCTATCTATATCTAAACATGATGATTAAAACGTTTGTTATTTTTAAAAATATTTAATCATACAATTCGCAAGATCTTTACAAAAAATCAACATTAGCTCTCACACACACACGCACGCACGAGCTTCGCTCCTACGACTCGAAATTTACAACTGAGCATAATCCTATGTTCCTAAAGCATCGACGACCAAAGCTCTACATGGTTGCATCTCCTCTTAAATTATTTTGCTTCGAACTTCTTCAAAACGTCAAACAAACGTCAAAATCTCTCCTGTAACTAGAACAACCGGTAGCGTTACTTGTTGCCTTGATCGTTGTATTTCCTAGTTTTGACATGTATAGACGTCAGGCTACCTGGGTTCTTTTCTCTAGAAATACACAACAGTGATTTTTAAGAGTGACGTACAAAGAAGAAGGAAACTTGTGATCGGAGGCAGCAAATTGATTGTTTTTGGGTGGCACATTTGCGACTAGTTTTCCCCGTCTCCGTGAACCCGTGATTCCGTAATTCTCGCGTTTCGGGGGGAGAAGAACAAAGCGCATTCGGATGGCTATCAACCAAAACACAAACGAATCGTCGTTCCAAAGCTCCGGGAATGGAGGTGGCAGTGATTCAGCGTCAGTGCTGCGATTGTTGCTGGAGCACTTGCTGGTGCAGAGTGTCAACAATGGTGATGCAAACTTTTTCAACGAGGCCGATTACCAGAAAATATGCGGCTACATCGTACCGCTGCTCGTGGCCGACCAGATCGATGTAACCACGTCCAAACAGCACATACGGAACCTGCGGTCGCTGGCGGACACGATTACGAAGCAGTTCCAGCAGCTGGTCGAGCGGAAGCCCTTCCGCGATCTGGTGAAGGATTGCCTCGAAAAGATGTACACTGCAGATGCGCTGTCCGTCAAGAAACTCCCCTCGCCGTTTGCGACGATCATGTTGGCGCTCATGGACCCGAAGCAAGGAGTCGCATGGATTCTGTCCAAGAACATGTCCGACGAACATATCCGTAAAATTCTCACCGTTTTCATCGACTGGCTGTGTACGATTAATTTTGCGCCAAATTTAAACGTTTGGGTTATACAAATGGTTGAGGGACTCTTGGTAAGAGTTGGCAACACACGGAAACGGAACGGTACTGTCATTTTAAGGCAACCCTCCCTTCTTTCTCACTGTTGCAGGCGAAGGGCAGAACAAATTGCATTCTGAACGTGCGAAAGGACAAATTAAAACAATGTAAGGAGCTAATGCCGCTCCCGCATTACCAACAACAGGTTGGCCCAGTGATCAATTGTTTGGAGTCGTGCGGAGATTTGCAACAGGTAAGGACCATTTTTGCTAGCAACGGTAGTTCGTACTAAAAACGCTCGCTCACTCGAACAGGAAAACGGTCGCCTGAGCTATGCCTGCTCCGAAAGATACGAGAATGGTTTGGATGTCGATAATAGCTTGATCCGATCAAACGCTCGCGTAGGGTTGGTTAATCTTGGCAACACCTGCTACATGAACAGCGTGGTACAGGCGTTGGCTATGACGAAACAGTGAGTATCTGAGCAGGAAGAAACGTTCTGTCAACTGATGTACATTTCTCATGGCCCACTTAGGTTTTGCACGGAAGTTTTGCTGAAGCAGATAGATGCGCCACCGTTCTCGGAGATTCAGCAGCTGCTTGCCCTGCTTATACATTCTCGACGCCCGGAATTGACGCCGCGAGCCGTTCTAGCATCAACCCGGCCACCGGGTTTTGCTCCCGGGTACCAGCAGGATTCATCCGAGTTTCTAAGCTATCTGCTCGATCGCTTGCACGAGCAGGAGAAAAAACATCTGCATGGAAACGCTCCGCAGCAACAGCAGCCACCGCAACAGCAGCAGCACAACACGCTCTCCCTGATGGGACCGAACAGCGGCAAAACGCTCGTTCAGAAAACTTTCGAAGGGCAGCTTTCCGTCGGCTGTCTTTGTACGATTTGCGACAACACAAACCACACGATGGAAACGTTCCGCTCGCTGGACCTCTCGTTTCCTGACGAAAGCGATCTGGCGGCGGCCGGTGACGGTACGCATTCGGTGCAGAGCCTGCTCGACTATTTTTGCTCTTCCGAGAAGCTGGTCGGCGAGAATCAGTACTTCTGTGATCGTTGCCGGCAGCTGCGCGACTGCGAGCGTTCCGTGACGGTGACGGTTCCGCCCCAGAACCTGATACTGACCGTCAAACACTTTCGGTACGATCAGAGCCGCAACTTGCGCGCGAAGCTGATGAACAAGATTCTGCACAATGAGAATATCTCGCTGACCGTGACGGACGAATCGGGTCACTGCCGGCAGCTGCACTATCGCAACTACGCGGTGGTCGTGCACTACGGTACCAGTATGGACTCGGGACACTACTACACGTACGCCCAGGATGGCACGGGCAAGTGGTTTAAGTTTAACGATAACTACGTGACCGAATGCTCGACCAGCGAGCTGCAGAATATACCAAGTCCCAACACGCCGTACATTCTGTTCTACCAGCTGGTGATGAACAGTGCCACGGACGGTGCGCAAGCAGCCGCCAGCAGCGCCCAGGGCCAAACGATCGGTGCAACCTACGGGGAGGACATAGACGGCGTGGGCGGCGGTACGGTGCACACCAGCTTTCCGGAACTGAACGAACTGCCTACCCGGCTGCAGGAATTAGTACGCAACGACAATCTCCTGTACCGCCGGGAGGTGGAGGAACAGCGCGACAAGAAATCCTCACAAATTCTGCCCGTCGGTGGTGTCGGCGGCAATCGGCGGCAGTCGGACGACTACGACGATCCGCCGCCCAGCTCCTGCGGCAACAAATGGCTGCCGTCGTCGAATAATTTCATCTTTTAAAAGCCGCGCCAGCGTTGCGTTTGGCGGCACCCGAAATCCGCGACACCCTGTTTGGTCACCGTTCTGCTTAACACCTTCCATTATTTCCTATTTTATGACATGATCCAAGGGCTGACGTGAGCCATGGGATGGCTTACTCTCAGTTGTTACTATTATTAAAGAACGTGAGAAAACCTTGCCGCGTGTTTTACTTATTTCCGTGTTTGCTTCGGTCTTGAAAGTTACCGAACACGCTTTTCTTGGTTCTTCTAGCCATAAGAACGGTCCCGGAAAAATGTTAGCAGAAACATTTGTTGGCACCCCATGCACATTTTAGGCCAGTGAGAAAGTTGCCGACTAGTGAACGACGTTAGCGAAAGAGCTTTAAATGAAGCGAGAAAAACATGTCGGAAACGATTTTTGGAAGACATTACTGCATCTTGTTTCTCAAAATTTTCGTTGTTAATGTATAAAGTTCTTATGGAATTCTACAGATAATAAATGAAATCAATACAATTGAGTACGGTTGATGATATTGATTTTCTTTTATTACGAACATACACCGTGGGATATCGCTGCGAGACTTGCCGTGTGTCCACGCAAAAGTGTGGCAAGAAACGTACAGATAAATACCACGTGAATGTGTACCAGTGCGCTGGTGAAAGTATTTTCTGCACCCAATTCAAATCCGAAGAAGTTCCGGTTGTTTTCGCATCGTTTTCCTCGGAGGCTCGCAACTGTCAGTTCGGGAAGCGGCGGCGACGACGGCGACGGCGTTGCCTCGGAAAGAGAGAACAACAAACAAAGTGGTCCTCAGTGGGGTAGCTGTCAAAGTGGACTCATTTTGAAATTGGAAATTCTGAGGCGCATCAAACGCGGAAACAAGTATACAGCAGCTCTCCTAATTTCTGTGGCGCACCTGCGACGTAAACGGATGCCTAAACGGCTTATCTGGAGCTGGTGCAGTTGATGCAGTCGTTGCAATTGTAGCTGGTGCGCTGTGTGTGCCTGCGTATTTTGTTGTTGGCTCCGTTCGCTCTTTTCCCTGCACCCAGGCACACTGCAGTCTCCTTTGGCAAACGTGACGTGGGTGCACGTTGAACACGGTTTCCAAGGATTCTTAGTGGCAGGAAAATTGGACGCGTACAGTGGGTGGAAGAAAAAAATTGTGCCACACGTTTTACCATGGGCAAATCGTCGCAGGCTCCCGTAGATCCCGATAGTAGCGGTGATCGCATAACAGCTCGCGTTGGATCACGCACGAAGGTAATAATCACAACAACAACGTTTTTAGCTTATCGTACTTTTTTATCGTACCGAATGAGACCCTCATCTAATAGCATCTGTTTTTTTGGGTGTGAATTTATTTTTTAAATACACAGAAAGCAAAAGTCGTGTTCGATCCGTCCGACCATCATGTGCCTCGAAAACGAAACCGTCGCGGTGAGAATGAGTGCACAGTCACAGGAGCACCGAAACCAGAATCGAACCTAACGGCTACACCGTCCTCATCGTCGTCGAACGATAGTTTAGGCAATAATAATCATGTGCAGCTCTCCGCAGCAGCGTCAGCAACAGTAGCAGCATTAGGTGGCCAGCGTGGTACAACACCGACGACATCGCTCCGTTGCTGTCAGAAATGTGGCCGAAGTGGACCAGGGCGAATGCCGCGAAAAGCCCCTATTGCACCCTGGACGTGTTCAAGTTGTCTAACCGGCAAGACCGACAGCACCAGCAGCAGGCAGATCAGCAATAAACAATTGCCGTCCCGAAATCGGAGGCAATCCGGCAGCGATCGAACCGAAGCCGAAGAGGATGACGACGATGATAATGACGACGGCGAAGAAGAGGACGACGAGGAGGAAGACAACAAACAGCAGCACGATTTCGCCGGATTCAGCGAGACGGAACTCGGCGGCCACGGGCACGTGAAGGATTCCGCCGCCGACGATCGGCTGACCGTGCCGATCAAGCTCGAGGACGATGCAGACAGTGACGATGGGCAGGGCGAGTTCCGTAAGCATGCCGACACCAAGCGGGTGAAAGCCTACCAGAGCGATGGTGAGGGCGACGATGCAACGGCAAAAGAGATACGCCACTGGTCCTGCGACGACGTTTGCCGGTACTTTGGTCGGCACTGCAAGGCATGGGCAGACCTTTTCCACGAACAGGTAGGCACCGGCGGTCCGCACCGCGTCACGTTGTGAGGGTTTATGCTACAACTCCGCGTCTTGCCATTACAGGAAATCGACGGTCCGTCGTTACTGCTGATGCGGAGGGGTGATGTACTTTCGAGATTTGGGCTGAAGCTGGGCCCGGCGATGGAGCTGTACCAGCGGATTGTGGCCCTTCAAAATGGCGACCGGGATGTGGTGGACGTTCGGCTGACTTGGATATAGTGTGGAACAAAATAACAACGCAAGACAGGTGGAATCATTCATGTTTTAAGCAACGCCAGCCGGACATTGCTAATTGTGGTTGTGGTGTGTTTGATCACTGATCGTGAGGTTCGTTTCGTAGCAGCGTTCGTGAATACTGTTTGAAAAGTGCATGTAAGAAAATTAATTAGGTTTATTTTAAATTTAATCCTACTGCTTCCCTTATGGGGAAGGAAATTCAGAATAAATAATGATACAAACAAAGACACACACAAGAGTCGCAAGAGTCAGTACGTAAACTTATGTGGTGACTCCATTTCGGGAGTCGTCATTTATCATGCAGCTTTTAAACATAAAACATGCAAAATATACAAAATATAATAACGAATAAAGCTGTTTTTTACGCCGTGAGCATACCACGCTCGATTGTTTATGTTTTTATCGTGCGCTACCTACCACGCTAAAATGAGCCTCTACAAGCGCTCAATAGTTGTGTCCAGTGGAATTTATGCTGGATCTCTTCTACTTTTTCACGGGTTGACATGGCCACAATTCCTTCAATCTGTTTACGATCGAATGTTTGCACCCCCCGTTTGCTTATCATAGCAACGGTTAGATGCAAAGAACGGACCGTTGTTCGCTTCGGCGTTGTAGCAATATTACAACGGCAAACAAAAATTACGTTGAAAATTTTTCTGTCTAATTGCTCTCAAACTATTTGGTCGATTTCAATCAATTCCCGAAAGCGTTTTTTTTTACGCACGCCAAATATAAAGAATACTCTCGACACAAACTCATCTCTCCAGAAGCGTGTCTCTCTGCGATTTCTCACGAATATCTTCATACTATCATCTCCAGCTGCAAGTTTCTGCGCAGGTACCTCTCTATGTTTTCTATCGTTAATAAACGATTGAAATAGCAAAAAAACCGCACACACTTCCTGTGGAAAGTCCATTGTAGCAATTACTGAAATTTTACTGTGAGCTTAGCAGCTATTTTTTCTTTAGTTTTTGTATTGTTGTTAACAACATTATCTCTTTCGCACAACAATTTCTAACCAGCCCAGCCAACTTGTGAGGGAAAATGCCAGGGAATGTTCCTGTGCCAAACCAACGTGATAGTAAAGACGCAGTAAAAAATAGCTTATCCGACGAGGCGTTATTCTAATGGCACAAACCCAGTTTCGCCAGGAAACAAACGCGTCATATTCTGGTGTAAGTATCGGCACATGGTGCTACCCTTCTTCAGTTGCATTTTATCGTAATTCTGCGTACTTTTGCGCGCCGTGCTGCGACCTAGTCCGACAGGTGGTAGACTTTGTGCTGCAGCATCCAAGCAGTCTGGGAGGCAATCCTTCCGTTTTGCAGTCAGTACCACACACATCCAAAAAGTAAACAATCAAAATGGCCGTCGGGAGAGTGGCAGGCACGGGAAACATTGGGTACTCTTCGAATTACCGCACAGGAGGTGAGTGCATAGGATGTTAATAGTAGTTACTACCATTAAAATAGCCACCATGCATGTTACTTACTTGTGTTGCGATTATCTGTCTTTTTTCCTTCTTAATCTCCAGGGCGATCGTATCATGGAGGAATAAATGAAGAAATCATATGGATCAGTATTGGGATGGCGGTCACCATCGCAATACTAATCACATTGGCATTGATTTATCTCGCCTACGAAAAATGTCAAAAACGACGCCAACGCTACATACAGGCATGAAAAATCGAAACCCATGAACCATCCAAATCCTCGATATCATCGGCGGGCATGATGTAACCCGCAACAGTAATCTCATCCAGACAGACCACCAAAACTTAGCAATGATTAATTGGGAGAGTGGAGTAAAAACACACACGCACAACCAACACACATAGCAATTCTCTACCACCACTAATGGACCAAACTAATTAAAAGAATGCCTCTTTAGGGAAGCACTTAAATGAAAGCGTAAGTGTAAGCATACAAATTTAAATGCAGAAGCGTAGCTATAAACCCCCAGCGGGAACGATTAAATCAAACGAAATCTAATACCAAACACTTTTTAAAAGCTATATACATGCATTTATATATACTCAACGACTCACAGGAATAAGGATTTTTTCGGTGAGTTTAAGCCCCACGAAACCCCTACGTTTGTAGCTGGATGACTGCATAGAGGATTTTTGCACCGATTATAGGCGTTACCGTTAACGAAAGCGTACATTTATACATGTTTTGTCGTGCCGTTGTGAGCCGAATGGAAATGAAAGATGCTGCAGTTGCAGCACACAGGAACAAACACAAAAGGCACCAGGCAACAAAAGTTGAGTCGATGAATGTGTACTAAGGAACAAAATCAAAGTTTTTTTTTTATTTTTACTGAACGTAGTGCGGTTTTATGTGCCAACTTAGCTGCCTATTGCTCCGAGGTAATGGGAATACCCGAGACAACCCTCTAGTGTGGACGTTTTGAGCCCGCACGAACATAGCCACACTAACACTAATTGTTACTCCATGTTCGGACGCTGTTATAGGAGCGTAGTTCCAAAATGTTTCTGTCCATCTGTATTTCGTCCACAAAAGTTGTTACAATTGCACTCTACAAGCGGGCGGACTGATTGCGAACGCGCCGTAGCACCGTAGACAGTTTACCCGCAGCAGACAGCTTAGCTGTCCCTACATACATGCCAAGGAAGCGTTTACCGATGCACCTGAGATATACGCCGAATGCAGATGGGTTTGCAGAAGAATTGAAAAGACACCAACAAATGAAACTTTTTCCCGACCCGTTACCACCCTCCTGTTTCCTTATTCTAGCCTGACCTCGCGTATTCACGTTCTATGTGGAACAATTTTAGCTGAAATAAGTGTTTTATATTTTAACGATATTTAACCCGAGCAAAGGCGCTGCAACCCCAATATTACAAAATACAGGAAGAAAATGATGAATAAAGCGAATGTAGAAATACAATCTATGGCCACTTGTTACTAAGGTCGGGAAGGAAAAAAGCGTGCAGTTGGAGCTTACGTTCTACCCTCCTGTTCAACTTACCTACTTGCCCTCATGTGACATAGCCAAATGTGAACGACTTAAAAAAAACCACTGCTTGCACTTCATCAGTGTCATTGATCATTCTCGTCTTGTAATGATAGCTCTTTTATTACTTTTACCATCAGTTTCGTTTACAGTCAAGTATTGCATAAAATTAAAAGACTCGTCGGTCAGAACAGCAAAGACAGACGTCGGGAGTGCAAAGGGAACAGGCTGTGATAAATGGCTCTAGGATGAAATGTGAATGGCAGGGATGACATCATATCTCATTTAACATGTACACATACACAAATACATATATCTGACTACTGATAAAATTGGTGGCCATCACCGTTTGTTGTGTGTGTGTGTGTGTGTATATATGTGGGCACAACTGATGTTTAGTGTGATACTAAACTAAGCTCGGATATCTGTGTTGCTATCTGCATAACACACATACGCGCACACACACACACGAAAATCAACGTCTCATCAGCCAAATTGAGCAAGAATTAGCAAGTGTGTTTGCAGTTACACCATTACCTATGCGACCTGAAAGATTCTGATTTCCATTGAGATCAATTCGTAGATCAAGAATCTATAGTGTAGTGTCGTACGCGCCCTATGGAAGCAGAACAGCAGAATCCAAGGTACAATACGCTTCCACACCCGTGCGGTGAATACACTCTGACAACTGTGATATGAACCGTTTGTGTGCGTGTGTATGTGTGTGTGTGTGTGTGTGTGTTTGTGTGAGAAATAGTAAGTGATTCGCGTAACAGTAATAGAACGCGTGTATAGAGTAACGTTGCCTGGGTAACGCGCGTTCTCGCTCGCTCAAGTACACAGCTAGCTAAAATAACATTCCTTTACTCTGACAGCTCTGCCTCAGTCGACTTTTCCTGCTGTGGCAGCATCTTCATAACGATCATTAGGCTAAAGCCCCTGCAGTTCCACAGAACATCTCACAGTATCGGCTCTATATATAAAACATGCACGTGTATGCCGCCAGGTGGGCACACAATTCATTTTAAGTGTTGTCCATAATCTGACAGCTGTTTATGCGTTACGTATCCTGCGGGGTAAAATAAACGGGAAAAGCGGTGAATTGACAGCTCGTTACTGTGGATGGTCAGATCTCGCCGAGCTTACCCGAAATCGGGGCGGACGCCATTTTTGCATTCAATGTCTTTTGCATCGTGTCCAACGGCGCCCCCATCATGCTCCCATTACTCAGGGCTCCTATTTGCAAATAGCCATTTGAACTGATGGGCTGCTTGATAGACTGTGGATAACAAGGTTACAAAGATATTGAAATCATTTCGCAAACTCAACCGAACTCAACTCAACCAGAGCTTCCGAACCACTTACGTTAATTACCGGTGCCGGGACGTAGCCAGAAGTAACACTGGTCGGCATCATCGGTGGCCTGCTTTGGCTGGCACCGTTTCTCTCCGCCTGTGACATCATAAGCGTTTGGGGGGAACTTTCCTTGCCATGGTTTATATTCCCGAACGACGGCGGGTCCATGCCGTTTGGAGGTGATCTGCTACTGTGTCGATCCTGCGACTGGCTATTTTCTATCGATTCCGTAGCTTCATCGCTAAACTGAATATCGAAAGGAAGAAAGTCATACAAAGTGCTACTTTACGAGGCGGCAACAAATACCACACTTACCCCATGCAGATCTTGTCGTTCTGCTTCCTGATCGTAAAAGCTGGTACTATCGTCCTCACAGCAGCCACTGTTACTACAATAGTCCGCTGACGAACGCTGATCGTGACCGCTCAAGTCTGCTATGCTACCACCTGATGATGATGACGATGGCAGCAGGCACTGATTCTGTTCCTTGCTGTAACTCGCCTCCTTAGTGGAACCACCACCTGTGATGATGTGATCGACTCGGTGATGCTCCGCAAAGATGATACCGCCCGGTCCAATCACGGTGTTGAAACTAGGTTTGCCCGAGAACGTGATGTCATTCAGCCCGTCGGGAATGATCACTTTCACTTGCCACACATGCTTCACTCGTATGTACGAATAACTGGCGAAGACGACGAAGCATATCATGATGATACAGGCGAAAAACAGTGGCAGCAGCGCATTCTTGTTGTCCGTTGTGCACCAGTGCGCCAGCGGTTCCGACCATGGACCATGGTGCAGCCGTATCACTGCCGGCGGCGCTTCAGCGAATCCGTTCGGTCGCTGTAATGCGTCGTACGTTCCGCACTCGCGACTGTCGGCCACGAAGTTCGTCAGCTCGGGCCAAAGTTGCTTCAATCTCTTCCAACGGTCGCTGCACGCCAGCTCCTCGAAGTCGGCTTGCTCTGGCCCCGTAATGTCCACGTTTACCGCACGCACAAGAAACTCGTACTTGGAGCTGTCACGATTTTGGCAGATTGCTTCCCGCAGTTGACACTCCGTTTTGCGTTGGTGGTAGATGACCGTTTGCTGAGTTTTTACCTGCAGTTCATAGAACTCCACACACCCAGCAGGCTTCGGCGGCACGTTCCAGCTAATCGTTAGCTTTGAATCATTCGAGCTGTTGGTACTCGGCTGGCCGATCGCTTGCGGGTTTCCCACCAGCGTTCGCACGCGCACCGGTAAGCTGACGTTCGAAAAGCCAATCGTTAGTGCGCGCACCGCAATTGTGTACTCGGTGAACGAGTCCAGGTTCGTGAGCGTTTGTTCCACCTTTGTGTCTAGTTCCTCGACGTTGTACTTTATCGTTAGGTTGTTGTAGAGAATCTCGTAACTCATTTTACCACCATTTATGTGTTCCGGAGGTTGCCAGTACAGGGATACGGTGCTGTTCGTTACATCGCGTAGTGTTAGGTTTCGCGGCGGAGATGGAGCTGTATTGAAAATAAACGAAGCACCATTGTTATCTCTTGTTCTGGTCTAATCAACGAAAATAAACATTGGATTGGAAAACATGTTGTTACTTGTTATTGTATACCTTACCTGCTTCTCTCGTCGTATTAACCAACGGATCGCTGCGGGGCCCAACATGCGTCTCGGAATACATGACAATTTCAATTTTGTACGTGACGTACGGTTTCAAGTTCTCCAACCGGCAGTGGTGTTGATTTTTATCAGTGACATTCACAGTCAGTTCCGGTTCCTTGCAGTCGAGCTTGCGCGGCGTTGTAATTGGACAGTAGTAGATGACGTATCCAGTGTGGGCCACATCACCGCATTCGGTTTTCCATTTCAGATTTATGTACGTCGACAGCATCTCGGTGATCCAGATAGTTTTCAGCTTACCGATGTCGGTCTTGTGTGTAGCTGTGCACGCCGCCCAAACCATTCCCGACGACAATTGCCGGGAGTTGGCTGCGACAGCAAAATTGAGCGTTGATCCGCCATCGCTCAGCACAAAGGTTGTCTGGTCCGGGGCGACTGTTGTGAAGTTGATCGAACCGTTACAGTCGTTGGGGGAGTTGCTGGTCGTGTTGCACCAGAACACTGTGTAGCTGGTAATCGGAGAGTGACTACGCGCCGGAGGTTTCCAGGATAGCGTGAACTTGCCCGAATCCGAGAGCAACTTGTCGATTAGGGGTTTGTCTAGGCGATGGCGACGGCTCGGTACAAATACCTCACTACTGCGGTCCGAGATACCCTCGCTATTGGCACTGCGTATTACGAATGTGTAGTTCATGTCCCTTATATGGTGACGGTCGATCATGCTTCCGGAAGCATTCAAGTAATCCCTGTGTAAGGAAGAACAATGTTACTGTCTTAGAACAAAATTGATTGCAAAGAGTTTATCAAACAAGATAAAATAGATTCGTCCTTATGGCCGTCCATACTTGTTGAACGTCTTTGTTGGCCTGACGCCGGACGACGGAGTTACTTGCATTAATGTCCTTTCTCGGTATGGTAGCAGAAAATAAGGAGGAAATAGGGGGCCATTTATCCGAATTAAGAAACAGTTTTTCCGTAAAATGAAATTAGCTTCATCGAAATGAAATTCAGTATGCTGGCAACCTTCCAAATTGCGCAACTTGTTGTTGCTCGACTGCTTGATCCCCTGTTTAACGATAGCGATTCAGTAGTTATTTTGATCATCCACGCCACTAGTCCCATAGTTATCGATTCGTTGGCTCATGATTGACAGGCTCATGCTAAGGCAGCCATGGTTTGCCTGTATGCTGGCTAGTATGATGCATAGTTCATCGACAACCTGTAACTTCTGTTCCCTGTAGGAAACTCTACAGCAAATTTTAGCGTTCTGTTCAAGCAAGTCTCTCTTTCGCGGAGGACTTTGTAATAAGCAATCCAACACGGTATTACTTATTCGTTCTCTCTCTCCAAGAACTTTAAGTAATTCAAGTGATTGGGCTTTCATGCCATTATCTCCGTTTGTTTGCTGAGTATATCTATCATCCAAATCGTTGAAAACAATTGTTGTGAATGATATCAATATTTTTCAAAAATCTTAGTAGTACCCTGCTGTAAGTTTATCTCTTCACCTATTCATTGCTGTATGCATCAAAATGTCAAGTAATTTCTATTAATTACTGGTGATTTCTGCGTATGAGAGATAGATTTACAAGACCTCAAAGAGTTCGAATCGTTCTTTAGTTTTTTTTTTTAATGAAGAATGGCCTCCATTTTTCTTAAATACATCGGTTATATGGTACAGCGCAACTAGCGCAGTAAGAAATGAAGCCGACATTTACTGGCATAAAAAATAAGTAAAATTACAAAAATACGTACATTACACCAAGTGCATACTGCAAGCCACACGAGCCTCCAAGAACCACAAATCTTACGCACTAGACAATGTTTTCTTCTGTTTTAGATCAACAACCAATTTAGTGCTCCGCCTAGCACATCCGGATCAAAAAATAACTTGATAACTTGATAATAAACCATGATACTCACATAATTCTGCCGTCCGATCCGACCATGGTGATGTTGTAATAGAACCCGCTGCGTGCATTGTGCTGCCAGTTTTCAAGTTCCCGCCAGTAAACAAACAAGTGGTGTTCGTTCGAATTCTCAAAACCACCGATCGCCACATCCGGCGGCACGTCGGGTTTGCGGGAGAGCGTTTGGAACAGGCAGCTGGCGTGGTTCGACCACATGTCATCACCTTCCTCCGTCGAGTTTGTCCGCATCCTGATGCGCACGTCGTACGAGGTGGCTGCATACGGAAGTTGCCGCAGGGGAAGCGTAAACTCCCGCCGGTTAAGTCTCAGGCCGTCGTTGCTCACCGTGCGCCACACGTTGTTGTCGAAGATAGTCAAGAGTTTGACTTCGCTAATAAAGTTGCGCTGAAAGTTGTCGTACTTGTACCACTGGTTCCACTTAAGTACTGCGCTGTGCGACGTGATATCCTTGATAATACAGTCGATCGGCTGATGAGGGACGACCACGTCGAAATGGTTGATGACGAACCGTTGGCTCAACGAGCCCAGTTGGTTTTTCGCGGTAAGTACGAAATAGTAATACTCATTCACATGCCTGTAACCCGTGTCCGCGTCGATGATGCATCTCGTTTGATTCGTGTGATTATCGGTGTCTAGCTTGCAGGAGAAATTTAGTATGATGGGCGAAAAATGAAACACCAACTCGTACGTCGTGGACATCGAGTTCGCATCCGGTGTAAAGGTGCACACCATATGCTTGTCCCAGAGTGGCGCACGGCACTTGAAATCTTTCACTTCTCGCGGCTTGTGACCGATGTAGACACTGCGGATGGCGACACCTTTCGTATCGTTCACCTTGCATGTGTATGCATAGTTTGTTTGTGGTTCAGCCCGCTCGACCGTCAGCTCAATAGTGGAAGCATTCAATATCTAACGGAAAGGCAAACAATGTGTTACGCACATTCGATATAGCTGGCGGCGTGCGTGCCTTTCCCGAACCTACCTTCACTTGTTCGCGCGGAACCGGCTCATCTCCCAGATAGAACATGAGATTGCTGCTATTTAGCCCGCGTGCATCTCGCGAGTGCATATTAAGTGTGCATTGCAACGAGAACGAATCATTTACCTCACGATAAATTGGTTCATACGGGAATATCCCTAAGGAATCGCGATGGAACAGGCGTTAGCTCAAAACTGTTTGTGCAAAATCCCAACCAATCTAAAGCCACATATACTTACATCCCAGTGCTGAAATCTGGCTCACACAGCACATCCAGCATGCAAATACTATGAACGCTGTTCGATTCATGGTGGTTCAGCGCTGAAAAAGGAAAAAAACAGATTATATTTGCTTGTATCATTTGTTCACACGCACGGTTGTTAATGTAAACTTACGAAAATACAATAGAATCGATCTTTTTTTTGCGAGTCTAAGCAATGGGATAATATTTAATAATCCATTAGGATTTGCAGAACGTTTAACACGAAATAAAAGTATACAACTATGCCATGCGCGACGATCTTAAATTAAAAACAGGCACATGGTTATCTGTAACGGATCAAGTCCGCAAAGCGACAGATGCAGATGATAAGCATTGGCGGCAAAATATTTACTTTTCACAATTTCCAGAAACAAAGCTATTTGTGAGATTACATACGCTTTTGGTGCGCTGTTAAGAGAACGTACCAGAAACGCTTTTGCACACAGTTGCCGACATCCAGATTGTATGGTTGTTAATTTCGAACCAGGACCGGTACCATCCATAATTCCAACTGAACGGTCTCTACCTAGCTAGGATTGACTAACCGGCTATGGTCGTACAAATAGTTTACTAAGCCGCATATCGACAGGCATGAACGCGTCGTTACTTCAATATATATGCATTGTGTCCCTTTCCCGTTGGTATCACTACCTATCAGTTTCTAGTTCTGAATGTTCCTGGTTCTAGCAGATAGTAGAATTATTTCATAAACGATCAAGAAAAGCACATACATAAAGTTGCATTTTGCATTAAATGTATCAATAGAGCGGAAACAGTCTAGTTCTACCTAAATGAAACCTTTCAAAATTGTGGAATCATTACTAAATACTCCGAATGCATACCTATTCCCCCCCCCCCTTCCTTCCCTGACGATACGGCTGTAACACCGTAACAAAAAAGCTCCTAATGTACATACTATATAATTAACGAAACTGATGGAAAATGGATACACAGGAAATGTAATCCTTTACGTGGGGAACCAAATTAACATGTAATCCAAATTACTAAAATTGTAGTAGTCTTCGTACTTTACACTGAGCTTCACCATCTTGCGGTCTCCAGGACAGCATAGCAAATCCTTTGCAACAATCCTTTGTGCCAAAGATAAACCCCAGTCTATTTGATTTGTATGCAGCTGACGTTCTATATCTCATTAACATAATTCACTGTATTCTTTATGTTTTTCTATGTATTCTTTTCATTACAAATAGATGACCTTAGAAACTATGTTATTACGCATGATTGTAACATGTCGTATACTATCATGTTCCCTATAATTGAAGACTTTATGTTGCTTTTGGTTCTTCACTTTAAACAATGACCCCAAATCATCTGCTGCAAGAAACGAAAGAAGGCCGAACTTTTAAGACTTCATGCTTCCTGCGTACTAAGGACTTTAAAAATCAATTATACACGGTTAGACAATTCTGCGCCTGTGACATACACCTCTTCTCTCGTATCCGCCCAGCAGCATAAAAATCATCTGCTGAACATCTGTACAAAAGATTGCCCGAAATGCTGCTTTTACAAATTGAACACAGCGTGAAATCAACCATGTTGACGAATGCATAAATGAGGGACAGAGGACAGACGAAAGAGATCGGATGGATGAAGAACATGAAGACAACCCTTGTTTATTCGGGAGAAGATGTTTTCTTCGAAACCAAAACAACATCACCCCGGCCAGTGCTCGGATCGCACGCACACCTACGCAGCGCCTGTCGGAGAAGCACGGCATGCTATTTTCTCGCACGTTTCAGTGTATACGTGTGTTGTGAGCTTTTTCTGTCAAACTCCCACCCTACTCACCTGTAGTAGTGTAACACTTTTCAGTATTATGTTTTGTTACACGCTTCGCATTGCAAAGCGTCTTCGCTCAAACACAACACATCCAAAGCGGTGCAACCCAAAGCCGAACGGTGCGTGTGTGCGTGAGATCTTGCCGTGTCGCTGCTGTCAATTTCCGAGAAACAGTTTTACGTCGCTTTCCAGGAATTGCGGGTTCAAAATTAGAAGATTTCTACTTCCAGGAACCTAGTTCGACTGCTTTCGGGTGATAGAAAACGCTCCAACTATTGCACTCCGAAACACAATATGGCACGTAGGACCAATTCACTACACTTATGAGTAGTTTTTCGATGTGCACGGTTTCTGTAGTACGCAACAAGTGTATGATAAAAGCAAATTACTGCCGAGCTATTTGTCTATGGGGCACACTGCGCTCAACATTCTTTTCTACGAGCACAGCTCCGTGCACACTACCCAACACGCCGATTTATGCCGTAACGCCGTTTCGGCAGACGGTCTACGCGCTACAGTACACACACATTTAGTATTTTTCATACAATTTTTTGTCCATTGATATTTTCACTTACTACAATCATTTAACTAGAACAATAATAACCGAAGAAGAAAACACTGTCACACCCACCTGCCAAACCGTTCAGGCATTTTCGTTCACGGCTCATCCGGCCTCCATTGTGCACCTGTGGGTGCCCCATTGGCAAGATGTGGTCGATTCGAACAGTTCAACCCTGTCTGGTAGCGACCCAAATAGATCCCCGCATACCAAAATTGATACATCACTGGAAAACGCATTCGAGCAGTCGTTTGGCAGTCGAACAGTTCAAATCGAAACTCAATGTTGTTCACGTGTGATCAAAGCTAAGGGGCTGCTCTAGAATAAGTTTCATGAAACAAACGACAACGACAAGTTTTACGAGTGCTCTAGCATTTGTCGGCCAACAAATTGTCGTCCGACAAGCTGTCAAACAAAATTAGGTCGAGGTTACACCCAGTGGAAACAAAAAAATCGGTTTAATAGAGATTTACCGTAGTATGCAGGCTTTTAATGTTTATACAATATTATTTTGTGGAAATCTACAGCAAAATGCATACATTTTTACAACAATTGTATCCAAAATTCATCATCAGATAATTTTCACAACCAAGGTTCAACTTGAAAGGTGTGTCACATACATGTTTTTTACCAAGATTGATAGCGCCAAGGTGTGTCACCGACAAATACAACCAGATTTGTATGACGACAAAAGTTCGTCGATGTTTGACAGACTTTTCTAGAGCACCTTCATACAGCGTCATACGTTTGTTCTTGTCGTTTGTCTCATCAGACTTATTCTAGAGCAGCCCCTAACCGGTATTGGTGGAATAATAACATAGGACAATACAGTCGGTTTCCGACTTACGCGGATAATGGGGACCGGAGAAATCCGCGTATCTCGAGTTTCCGCGTATCTCGAATTTTGCTTGACATGTCGTTTATACATGATATTGAAAGATTGAATTCTTGAGTGTATGTTTGAAAAGACATTCAAAATTTGAATTTGCCGTTAAACTTCCATACAGTGTAAATTTATTGGAATGATATAACAATAATATAATGGTGAGATTTGGCAGTTGGCAAGTGGAGAATCTAAATCGTTGTAATAAACCCAGCATTATGTCACATTTGAAAATCCGCGTATCTCCGAATCCGCGTATGTCGAGTACCGCGTAAGTCGGAAACTGACTGTATTTAATTGCTGTTGAATGGATGGTAAGTATATTCATCACATTTAGCATTTGAGGTTGTTGTAATAGAACTTGGAGTGCTTGGGTGCTATTAAAATATGTCTGTCACATTTTTCAGTGTACGGTTTGATGATGCAGGTCCACGGAGCCGTAATGCTCCTGATAGAACCGTTGCTAAACGTTGTCGGAACAATCTGTGGAACGTAGAATGCAGGTGTTGTTAGCAATTCGGAAGTTGTTTATCAGCAACTAGGATAGGTGTGTGCTTCATATGTGTGTCTCAACGACGATACCATTATTCCGATTTGTTTTATAGTTTTCTTTATCGTTTCAGAATAACGAAGCGGGAAAGAGGAGGAAGCAAACTTGTATCTGCTCTACGAGCTTTACCGTTGGCTGTCTTGGGTGGGTGATGCATGCTCGTGATGTTCGAAAGACGCTCCCTTGATTTGATCTGATGGTGTGAGGATTAGGAACAGGACTCGCGGCGCTAGCTGATCGTTATGTGGTGTATGTGTCTCTTACTTGTTTTCACACGCCTTGCACTGTCTAACGTAAGTCTTTATATTGGAGTGTACAGTGCAACCGTACCCTGTGTTTAACACAATCATTTAACCACAAAAATGCAGCCGAGCAGAACTGTAGAAATATCCTAAAATCATCCGAATATTGCATGTGCATGAGAGTTGTTATCGACGTTCGTATGTTTTATGTTCTCAACCGTTGTCTCTTAGAATAAATTATTATTCACAAACGGATACAGTAAAACGATTGAACTTTATTAACACTAACGGGCACAGTACGTTCAAACGACGGAACGAACAATTTCTTAGACGGGACCGAAAACGCAACTAAACCTTTCTCTTCGCGCCATGCCATTTCTCTCTGCTACGTTCACAAACAAGAGGGGAATTAGCGTCCTCTGTCAGGATTATCCAGGCCCGTAGAGGACCACCGGACGTATCAGGGTGCAGTATATCGCGCATTTTGTGCGGGGTTGTAGTCCTCTGGATAGCAGGAGTTTGTTGAGCCCGTAGTAGGCACGATACCCCTGAACAATACGTCTCCGGATTTCGCTGCTCTTGTTGTTGTCCGTAGTTCGTACCGAGGTAGCAGAGCTCCTCTACCACTTCGAGATCGTTACCGTCAACTAATACTCTGCTCCCCAGGCTAGAGCCCGCCTCGGTCAGAGGCTCCGGCGGTTTCGCGTTTCAATCAGGTGTACGCCTCGCACACCGCCGCAGATATCCTCCCGGTGATGTCGATGTCATCCATGATGGCACTATTGTCGTTTGTCAACTGGTGAGCGCTGAAACTTCCTATAGTTGGTTTGTATGCCTCCTCCCATCCGACCTGAGTGTTGAAGTCTCCGATGACGATCTTCACGTCGTGTTGTGGGCAGCGATCGTACTCCCTCTCCAGCTGCGTATAGAAGTTGTCCTCTTCGTCATCGGTGCTCCCAAGATGCGGACTATGCACATTGATGATGCTCAGGCTGAAGAACCGCCCACGTATCCTCAGCCTGCACGTCCGGTTGTTGATCGGCCACCATAGTATCTACTACTAGGAACACCGAACCGAATGTACCAGGAACACCTTTGGAATGTAAATCCGAAGCAGGACAGCGAGTAGAACATCAAAGACCGACCGTAGCTAGCTTGTCCGGTAGCATCAACACATGACATTTAACACACTCAAAGAAAAACTCTATGCTAAGAACGACCGCGACTAAGTTAGTAAAGCGTTGATAAGGAATTCGCCGGGGTGAAATTAGTGAAACGCACTAAGCGAAAACGGAACGCAATCTAGTTTCGCCTGAGCGAATTAAGCAGATAGGTCCCGGTGACCAAATGCGCGGGCAATAGCGAAGAAGACGACACCGAGAGAGTACCAATTTTTATGCTACTAAAAGCCACTAAAAAGGAATAAAGTGCATTGAAAATGACCAACTTGTCGAACGATTTTGCTCCTCAACACTCTACTTAAACATTAATTCATCAACTATCATGAGGGGGTTAATAGAATCTAACTTTTTTTTGTAGAATATAAATCTCAGTATACTATTGAAACAGTTGAATATGCTGGAACAAAAATAATAAATTTGTTTAAATCGTTTAGTTGCATCATCAGACACTGATTAGCTCAAAAACAGCAACATACAGTACAAGACTAGTATCAAGCGTTTGTCAGAATGGATGTCTCAAACAATTTTTAAGTTGGTTTACCTTCAAATTAATATCAATTATATTACTTAAGCTATTGCATGTCTCCACCATTCGAGTAATTGATAATTTTTAAAATTACATCAATCTTGGCGATCAAACTATACCAGCAATATCGTGTCTATATTGAATGACGCAAACATCAGACAGCAGATGCTGGAAAGAATAGTCATAAAATATTGTCAATCAAAATAAACGATTGCTTTTTAAGCTGCTTCGATAGACATGCAACATGTAAATTAGATTAAATGAGGAAATGAAATCTAAAATAAACAGGTTTTATTTGTTTTCAAACACTAATACCTTTTCTTGCCTTATATACACTAAACTACTCTTTCCTTGTAGTTTGTAATTAACATAATTTAAGTAAGCCGGTACATATATTATTGAATGAAATTTTTAACCCATTACCCTTTAGACGATTTGGGGGAAATTTATTCTTTTTTATATTTAAAATGCTTTTTATGATAACAACGAAACAAATCTTTTCATCACGTTTTCTCTTGACAACACATGCTATTTCATTTCGATTTTGTCACGCAATTATCTGAAACTCTCCTTTCACTGTCTGTGATGAAGGGCATAGGCTAAGATTGAAAATATCTATCGATCACTTCATGTAATTCTGCTGGCTTATGCACATAGAGCTTGTTGAATACACATAGAGATGTAGAACTTGTCTTTGTCTTTGAAAATTGGCCACAAGACCTCTTTTGATCCTATATAATATATGATCCTATATTAAACATGATATTGAAATTGATATTGAAATGCATGATATTGATATTGTTGGTATTGTATGCAAAATGCAATGAGTTTTCAAACACTCTATCACAACGTGGATGACCACGAAGAGCATGATTCATCGTATGCCATTGAACTAAAATGTGTAGTATTGATATCCCCTACTTGCTGTTTTGTAGTGTTGCTTGATTTTTTTGCTGTCATCATTAGCAGTTTTGATAATAGTAGCATTTCGCTATTTCATTTTATAAGTTCCATCTTTTCTCCAAAGTTAGGGAAAAGTTCCTCGGATATCTTTATATTTATTTATTTTTTCATATATTCGCCATCTGTAAATAGTTTTGTCATCTGTAAATAGTGTAAATAGCTCGTTTAGCTGACTAGTAACTAAAAGTGGCAAAGAGCCGTACTTTGCCGGCCGTTGCTTTAACATGTGCGAAATGTTTAATGTATATACACATATCATATACACAGCAATGCATGTTCTAAAGTACCCACAATGGAAAGAAATCTGGGAAACATCTGAAGCGTGCGATTTGAGCGATTAATAGCGATACATTAATGTATGTTATAATATTTCTCCACCACATCGAAGTCGATCGGCAAATAGCTAGGCAAAAGTTATCTGTGCCTTTTGTAATAAGGTTTCATGCCGAAACCTCTACGTCTACTGAATCTGTTCGTAATGTATTTTACAGTAAGTTACTTATAAAGACTAGTTATGAGTCAATCCCTTATGGAGTTCTAATAGGCAGACAAGATTGAATAAACAAATACAATTACAATCATTATTGAAATCGCCTAATAGGTCGGTTCACACGAATCGTACTTTGCTCGAATTTGTACGATCTGCGAACCTTGTTTGTCAATGTATTAGTGAGTCGAGCTATGTTCGCCGAGTCTGTTTCAAGCAGAAAAGGTTATCCAGTAATAGTATGCGTGAGGTTCGTCATCAAAAGTTCGACTCGCGTGAACCCACCTAATGAAAAAGCACACCAGCTCGGAGATCGTTTGGACGAATCGCTAGGAATTAACAAATTGTTTCGATTTTACTGTATTTCTTAACGGATTGGAATGGAGGCACAAAATTCTGATATTGCAGATCAATTGTGAAAAAAATAGTTTTCTTACTTCCCTCAGTTTTGAATCGATTGTGAGATTTATTGGAATGCAAAGCTGTGCATTATATTCAATTTACGATTATAACTTCGCTTATTTTAATTCTTGCTCAAAATCCTCATGGTCGACTTCCTCGTGCCAGTACAATAAAGAAAGTGTTACAAACCATTTAATGGCACGTAAGCACGTGTTCCCTGTTTCGGATACGAACCACACTATAATGCACTTGTAACTCTGTCGAAGGCGTACTTACTAAACATTTTGATTTATTGATACATCAGTTTACTAACGTTGTACATGTAATAATCTTTACATCAATTGCATCAACGCAACGCTTTGTTTTAGTTAGCAAACTATTCGGTTCGCTCGTTCAGCCCTACCTTTAACATCCGCATTTCCCACACCTGGTTTGTATACATTAATATCGTTATAATTTTCAAAATAGACCACTACGCTTGTTTCGTGAACCGTGTATAATATATAAAAGGAACATATACGTATTACGTACTTATTGTTTTGCAATAAACAGACTTTTCCGTTAACACGAGTTTACTTCAGACAGGAGCTTCCGCTCCGGGCCATTATTACTTATATCGTATGGAGCTCGTGCATAGAGCATAAACAGCAAAGTATAAAAAATAGCAAGTTAACTTCAAACAACACATCATTGGAACAGCCTCGCTTAGGGTAGCTGTTCACATGTTTAGGCCGTAATGTAATATTCGCGTTTGTTTTTGCAGTTCTCCCGGGCGATGTAGCACAGTGCGATGCAAATCAGAATGGCAATGATAATTCCCATCCCTATGCTCACATACATTATCTCTTCGTTGATTCCGGCATAGGAACGGCCTAAAACAGATAAGTTATATGAGGCTTCGTTACAGGACGCGTGCTTTTCCGAAAGATAAATACCATCTGAATATCCGTTCCCGTATCCAAGACGGCCTGTAACACGCCCTAAAGAGAAGAGGAATTTATAAGCACGAAATTCGGGAGACACGGGTACGGGGGATGCATTTTAGTTTAACAGACACAAAGCGCAATGACACGAACCTCCAACAGCCATGGTTTATGCGTTTGGGTTTTGTTTATTTAAGTTTGCTAGAAAGTGGGTGCTTCAGCAATGCTAAAGAGATAACAAGTGTAGATTAGAACGAATGCAAACACACTAACAAATGCACTACATAACAAACGCACTACAGCTGCTATCGACGATGTTGATGGCAGAGGAATATGCTCGTGAGCCCAGCCTCCTGTCAAGCTCAATCCTCTTATTCCGTAGAACGGGATTGGCGAGTCTGCGCCGAAAAGATTACATCTGAGATACAGTGCTGAACACTAAAATCTGCCTTGCACTGTAGGGATGGTAATTTGTGCCTACGAATACCGGCCATACTATTTACATTCTATCGCTTTTTTGGTTTCACACATTTGACGAACAAATCACATGGGATGCATGTGTTTCAATCAGTAAAGCAGCACGAATAGATATGTTTTTGAGTTTTAAAATATATTTCGGTGTTTTGTACTACTTTTCAATTTTCTAAAGCAGCTCTAAAACAAATAATTGAGAGCTTATCACATTTCCTCCAACGGTCTTAGCCCTAAAAGTTCCATTCCAGTGTGCAGAACTAATTTCGATTTGCTGAACAATAGTATCCTTTGCTGCCGTTTGTTCCGGTCGTCTTCTTGTTTCACCGGCAGTGCTTTAAGCGCCTGATTTATCGATTTACTGTAAGTAAAGATAGTAAAATTATTTTTCGAACTTGTATGCGAACTCTCCGATCGCCAATATACATACCACAATCGAAACAGATAGGAAACTAAAATGCAAGCCTCTGCAGCTTCTTGCGCTTGGTAGCAAATCGGTTGGAAATTAGCCAGCTGACATACCATCTCCAAGGCTTCCGGTTCCAGCAAAGCACCAGCATCGCAATCAATATTAAGTATTTCCTCTGCTGACGACTGTGCACGTAGCAGACTAGCCAGCCGACAGTGCGTGTACTGTAATTTAATACCAGAGTCACCTTCCATGCGTAAAATTTTTGCCCAATCAAAGTCATAGTCCTTCATTCGTCGCTGCTTCAAATCGTTGATAATAACGGCACTGGTTCCCAAGATGTCGCAAACATCGGGATTATCCGCCGGATTAGTTTTGGTGTTGGGCGATTCGCGTTGCTTCTCTTGCACCAACTGTTGGGCTTCGTGAAGAATGTCTTTCAAAAAAACGACCTTGCCCCTGCGTGTGCTCATGCCATGTATCCGTCCGAACTTAATATGCTCGATTCCGGGTGCATATGCCAGATCGAGCAGATGGGCTATCTCGTTCAGGGAATTAAAATGATCGCTCTGGCCGTTTTCCACCACGTACAAGCACTTCTGAAAACTGTACCTAGCGTGACGATCCATCAGAGCAGCAATGTCACGCAGAAGGTACATTCCGGTTCCATCGCTTTTCACAATCGGAATCGTGCGATGCTCCAGCTGCACAACTTTTCGACCATCGGTTTGGTCTGTCAATATGCCCCGTGTTTGCATAGATTCTAGTAAGTTGGCAATTTTATTCACTCCATACTGGGATTCCCACTCGTAGCAAGTGAAACGCACGCCTAGCCGCCGATAGAGCTCTTCTAGTTCTTTGACTGTGTATGCCCGATAATGTTGCCACTGCTCTAGATTGTCCACCGTACCATGTTCCATGCGAGAGAAGATTTCCATAGCAGTCGCGTGTAGTTTCGGTTCGGCTTTAGCTGCCTCATAAGCGTGAACGTACGCATCATACAAACATTTGATAGGGTTTTTGTGTACATCCTCCGGGGAGAGCCCTTTCAAGCGAACTCCTAGTGCCAAGTAACCAAATTGCGTACCCCAATCACCGAGGTAGTTCAGCCTCAGGACTCGATTGCCAAGGAACTCATTCAAGTTCGATAGGAAGTTTCCGATTATTGTTGAACGCAGATGACCCGCGTGAAATGGCTTTGCAATGTTGGGCGAGCTAAATTCTACCACCATGGTTGTATTGTCACTGGTATTAACGTCAATTAGAGAGAGTGGTTTCCTATCAAGCACTGTTTGTATGAGCTTGAGCTTGTCTAATGATACTTTTGCCCACTTTTTCCCTGAACGCACTTCTGTCGTAACATTGTTCAAATGTACATCCTCGTTCGCTGGATTTGGGAAAGATGAATCTTTATCGAAATGCTTTCCCAAATGTTGCACCGAAAAATGTAATTCTAACATTTGAGACGATTTCTGGAAGGTAAAGTTCAGCGCTGCCATAGGTATTTGAGTATTCGTGCCACACAAACGAGCCACCTGAGGAGGAGTGAATAAGAATCAGTATGTAAACACTATCTCCATACAAGGTTCCATACATACCCTTTCCGAAAGAAGTTTGCGATAGACTTGTGCCATCGTTACAATGTTATAATCTGAATTTTCTTTTAGACAATAAAGGTGTTTTAACCACGATCATCAACACATTCACCTGCAAGCCCAATCGTAATAGCACATAAACAAAAACAAACAAACATAACTGTTCCATCGGCAGCTTTGACAGAAAACAGCTGATAGAGGTGTTCGTTCAGGAAAATAGAGGGGAGGGATTCGTGCAGGGGATTAGAGAGAGAGAAAGAGAGAGAGAGAGAGAGAGAGAGAGAGAGAGAGAGAGAGAGAGAGAGAGAGAGAGAGAGAGAGAGAGAGAGAGAGAGAGAGAGAGAGAGAGAGAGAGAGAGAGAGAGAGAGAGAAAGGAAAAAAGAGCTTCAAACGCATAAACAAACGGAACATTCATTTCGACAATACGGATTGATAGTTTGATAACGGAAATAACCACTCTCTATTTACAAACATTAACGCAGACTAGATTGTTCTTGATTCCAGCTAAGTCGAGACCCCGCAATGAACAGAGAAAAATAAAGTTTATAACAGTTTGACCAAGTATTACAGTTTTGTTTGCTATGGTTGAAAATGATTGGATGTACTGCACACTCTGTGTTTCCGTTTCTAATAGAGTAGTTTTTAGCTATCCCAAAGATATATTCGAGTAAGTGCATAAATCACCCATAATCAAATATAGTATAAAAAATAATGAATGTGCTTTAAATTTGTGTTATATCACTCATCGTTTATATTTAACGGTGGGTCTAGATTACACGAGATTTCCTTTCGCGAAAATTAATTCTGAGCGAATCTGAGCGAATCTGAGCAAAATTTCGTCCTCTCGCTGATTGGCAAATTTAACAATCAGGGAGAGGAGCCAATTTTTGCGAAAATGCGCGACAAAGCGAGAGTCCTCTCGTATTTTTTATTGTTGTTTCTGAGCATTTGCTCAGATTCGTTCAGATTTTATTTTCGCGAAAGGAGCGCTCGTGTAACCGTGCAAATAGACGTAGCGCGAAATTTCTCGCTGTAAAGTGCATACATAAAAAACGGTCCTTTTTTGACAGCCGTTTTTTATACATGAACTTTACAGCGAGATATTTCTCAGCGAGAAATTTCGCGCTACGTCTATTTGCACGGTAATCTAGACCCAACGTAAGAATACAAGTTCATAGACCAGTAAGTTTAATTAGTTTGAAAAGCTCACGAAGTATGAAACACCGTAGACCATGATGCAGCAGCAGTGTTTCGCATTACGCATTACCGGAACACTTCACCAATTGCTTCACATGTGAGAAACGAAAGTACAATGTACCACATCTATAATTTGTAATTGTGCATTTTGCAAAATAAAAAAAAAACGAACTACAACAACAGTATTGGAAATATCTTGTATTTTCTGTGTAACAGCAGCTCCGCAAGAGGCGAAAGAGGCCACTTGGCTCAAAGCCTCTATAATCTATCTAGGCAAACAGCTCCGCATACCAACTCTGCAGGAAAGAATGAGAATCCAAAACACTCTCAGTCATTGCTGAAATCAGCTTAATACTGGTAGCGTTACTCGTTGTCTAACTGGCTGAAGATGTCAGGTTATATGGGCACAACCTCGAATTTGAGAAGATTTTTCCTACTCGCAATGCGATTTTCATACCAATTTGACTCTTGCCGCGATGGTTTCGAAAAGTAAAGTGGTTGTAAAAAAAACGCATTGCATGCTTTTCCGCATACCTGGTACGCACTAAATTAATGAGAATACAGGTTGAGTACTGTCAAAATCCTTCTGGGACAACCGCTTGACGTATGTAACGCACAGTGGTATATTGGCATAGGACATAAAAAATCAAATAGATTAATATTAGTTGATAAGAAAATATTCGTCATTCAAACGTTGAAAGACAAAATGGAAATGTATCAAACGAATTTTACAAAAAAATATTGACAGATAAAAACGAACGCAACGAAGCGGTAACATTTTTTCATACCGTCGTACGAAGAAGATAACGCACGTCCGATGGTATCTGTCAAATCCCATACAAAATTTTGACAGCACGTTCGGAAAATCGCATTTGACGGAGTAGTAACACCAGCCTAATCGAATTGCAGCACGCAAATCGAATTTCACAGGGGTGGAAAGTGATAAAATTCTATCGGAAGCAGCGGTGCCGCGTTGTTCGAAAAGGGTATGACGAGGTTGTTGATCCGTTGCATCTCGTACAGAGGCATTACGACACGAGAGCACGGATCGTCGCTCTAGGTGGATCCATACGCGGACACCCGTCTGCGTCAGCGCTGGGCGAATTTGAAGATTAATTACGCTATTTTTCGTTTGCCGTTTCGATTAGGTGTGTGGATCCCGGAGCGTGGGAAGTTTTCTGGTGCAGAAGAAATTGTCCAGCACACCCATTGTGCGTTTTTTCGTGGTTGTGTGCGCGTGTGTGCATGTGTGTGCGTGCGTGTGTTTGTATATTTGACGCGTGTGTCGATTTTTTCGGCCCTTGTGCCTCTTCTGCGTGAACAACGGCAGTGGTGTAGTGTGTAAGCGCAAGTTCCTCCACCCTTCTGTCCAGTGGCGCTGGTGGCAACGAAGAGCGCAGCGAAAAAAGTGACTCCTGGTCATCGGCTTGAGAAAGAAAGGACGGAATTAGAGCGAACTCCGTACGCAGTGGACGCGTGTTGACGTCAGGCAGGATATCTGAAAGGATAACGTGTAGCTAAAACATGGCTGGCCAAACGATCAATGACAGGTTGCTGGCTGCGCGGCACAGCCTTGCCGGACAAGGACTGGCCAAATCCGTGTGCAAGGCCACGACTGAAGAAATGATTGGGCCGAAGAAAAAGCACCTCGACTGTAAGTATTGCGAAGCCCGTGATGGCGGATTCCTCATCATCGACCGCGATAGAACGAGCAACGTAGTATCTGGTCTCCGTCCGCAAACGATGGTGGTCTCACGCAAGTTTGGTCCACGCAAGATTACATAGCAGGTGAAAGAGAGCTAGAGAGTGAGAGATACGGAGGCAGCGAGAAGAAAGAGAAAGGAATCGAGAGCACGTAGTGAATGGGGCGCGGACGGAGGAAGGTGTACCCTTGGCCCCGATGATTTCGGTTGCGTCTTATTGACATTTGGTGCCCTCGAACCTCTCGCAAGAAATCTCGTTTTTTGCACTCATCATTGGTTCTGCTATCGAGAGACAACGTACAACGAACCTCCAGCAACAACATACGTCCTTCTTGCATCGTCTTCTACGTCCTTGCTTGCATCAGACCTGTCTACCACGCGGGCGCGTACTATCAACAGTGCAGGAATGTTGAGTAATCGCTTTGAAAATGCAATTCTATTCGGCCTACTGCACAGCACTGTAAAGCGTGGCTGTTTTGCGACCACGGTAGATGTGTATTTCAGTGCCCATCGGGCAGGCTCTGGAGTGGGATTTTGTTTGCTAGAACCAACTGCGGTTGTAGATAGGAGTGGGAAATAAAATAGCCAGAAAGATAGCAGAACTTCTACCAGTACCAAGAGCGGTAGTAGGAGGAACCAGAACGCTAGGGCATGCACCGACAACGGCTGTATCCTCCCTCTGCATGATAACGATAAATATGGTCTGATGCGAATGTCAACGTCCCACTCCTTGTCTGGCAATGTATGTGGTTTTATGTTCCATGGAACGCCAGTAGTTTTTACTTGTCGTTGTTGCTGTTGCTGCTTCTGGGGACGAATCGACAAGAAATTCGTAAAGTGTCCGACGGCAATCTCTCGTTTGCGGACTGCGTTGCCATGCCCTCGGCTAGCACATGTTTCTAAATGCGTTCCGTTTCTTCCGCCCTCTTTCCGCAACGTAGATTTGGTACACTGCACCAACGAACCGAACGTATCGATTCCCCATTTAGCGACGCTGCTGATCGAACGGTCTCAGAATGCCAACTGGGTCGTGGTGTACAAAGCCCTTATCACAACCCATCATATGCTGGCGTATGGAAATGAGGTAATCAGTGGGCCGATCAAATCTTCCCGGAACATATCTCGTGTGGAACTAAAGCATCTTCTTCTCTCGACTATTTTAGAGATTCATACAATATTTGGCTTCGAGCAATTCGTCCTTCCAATTGAACAACTTCCTCGACAAGGGCGGCGTACAAGGTAGATATTCACAACACATCAAACGACACGCCGCACGAAAACAAACCGAACAACAAATTCTCATGCTCGTACACTAAAACCACTCACCATCCGGACGCTAATTGGCATTGACATTAAACATCGAACCCGAAAACAACACTCTATTAACTAGTGTAATGTTACGTCTGTTGCTCCTAGAACTAACCATATCTATCCTTCATTGTTGTTTTAACTCGTTGCTAAACCAAAACCTTAGGTGCTGTCGGTGCTCGCATGGGTAAGTAGTAGCTCTTAATTATTTCTAACTGTCCGACAAGCATCCCACTGTTATCGGTTGATAATAATATGCCCGAAGAAATGGAAAGCATTCCCTGTTAACATAGAGCATAATCTGGCACGGTAGCATACGGCGTAAAATGAATAGCCTGTAGTACTATTGCACTCTCTGTCCTGTGAAATGTTGCAAACCAATAACATCGACCACGTTAAAGTAAACACTAACAATAATCAATAAGAGCAACACGATAATGCAACCAGCTTCTTTAACACGTATGCAGAAAGTGCATTAATTCGATTAGCTAAAGTTTGCGTTTTTATGGGCCGTTCGGGACTATTTCCGGCAATCAAGTTGTTCGATTTGTTTAAAATATTCTTTTGCTTGTGTTAAACACACCCATTCGAAAAGGCCAAAAATCCACACTAAACACATAGTTTTATTGTGTGTTGAGTAAATGTAAATGGAATGCTCAATTTACCTACGATCAACCTTTTCAAAATCAGTACTAATGTTACATTTTGGTTGATTCAATTATTTGTGATAAAAACGACAACGATCATGTAATGTAACGCAAATGTACCATGACTGAGTGGCGCTATTTTTTAACCGGCTAATCATTCTAGGCTGGGTATGCAAAGAAAAAAAAAACATTTTAATTTATCTATTCTATTTGTGTATTCTGGATTTTAGTGACACATGATTACAGATTCTCAATTTTTATATATTTGTTGATTAAATAAAATGATAGAGCTAAGAATGGTTTCTGTAATATGCCATGGTGTGATAGTTTATTTGAAATACCAGATTTACAGCTTGCTGGTGGTCTTATCCACCATTTTTATTAGGGCTTTTTTTGTTTTAATTGGATATTCAAATCGAACGATGATCACTCGGGAACGTGATTTGTTCAACGTACTGCACATGTAGCTTCATGGCCGTATTTCTCCATCTCGATCATTTAGGTTACGACATGTCCCCATTCATACGGCGCTACGCAAAGTATCTCAATGAGAAGGCCCTATCGTACCGTACGGTGGCTTTTGATTTCTGTAAAATGAAGCGCGGCAAAGAGGAAGGCTCTCTTCGCGTCATGCACGCAGACAAGCTGTTGAAGACACTGCCTATCCTACAGGCACAGCTAGACTCGCTGCTGGAGTTCGATTGTACGGCGAACGATCTCACAAACGGTAAGTGCTACGGCGGGTGAGCCTGCATTAAATGCAACGAATGCAACATTCTAGCATTTTTTAAATGAACCGGATACTAATCTGACATTTCGATGTTCGGGCAACGATGTGTGCTCGTTTCTTTTTCATTTTTGCTGTCCAATTTTTGCGACGATAGGAGTTATCAATATGTGCTTCATGTTGTTGTTCCGTGATTTGATACGACTCTTCGCTTGCTACAACGATGGCATCATAAATCTGCTGGAAAAGTATTTCGACATGAACAAGAAGCAGTGCCGCGATGCACTGGATCTATATAAAAAGTTTCTTACGCGCATGGACCGTGTCGGGGAGTTTCTGAAAGTGGCCGAGGTAAGTTGACAGCGAGATTTTGGGCGTATGATATGGATCTTCAAAATGTGTCCTCTCTGTAGAACGTCGGCATCGATAAGGGCGATCTTCCAGATCTAACCAAAGCGCCTAGCTCCCTGCTGGATGCACTTGAACAACACTTGCTGGCTCTCGAGGGCAAGAAAGGATCCGCTGCCAATACTCCGACGCAAACGGCAAGGTAATGAAGAGCAGGAGGGTGGAGAAAATCTGAGCAGAAACATGTAAAAAGCTCCTTCCTTTCTTCATTTGTGTTGCAGCAACCAAAAGAATGTCAAAAGCGGAGTCAATGCGCTCACGTCCACTAGTTCCTCGTTTGGAATTGTGGCGGAATCGAGCAAGTTCGACAGCCCCACAAATGGTATCGACGAGAGTCTGAAGGCCCAAGTATTAGCAGAGGAAGAGGCTGCGATGAATCAGTACAAGGTACGAGTGCACACGAATTCCAAAATGGTGGTTTCGGTGGAGAAAGTTTTGTACAAACCATATCATATCCTGCTCTTTTATTTTGCCCAGTCGAAGGTATCGTCACCAACAGCGGCCACGGCTATTACGAATCCGTTCCTGTCGTCGCCCACCACTAGTCAAAATAACATTGTCGATCTGTTCGAGGCTCCGAAGCACGTGCCGGATCAGCAAGCAGCCGCTGCTTCGACGAAGGCATCAGATGATCTGCTGCAGCTCGGCAATCCGTTTGCCGATGTGTTTGCCACCCCAGCCCCTCCAGCAGCGAACACTGTTCCAGTCGGCGGTGCTAACGCGTTCGGCGCCTCCAATAATTGGATGGGAAATGGAGGTAAGGCATTAAATTGAGAACCCCCTCCGGACAGCGTTGTATGTGTGCTGTACTGTTTTCATACGCATTCTTTCCGTGTCTGGATTCAGGATTCAATGGAAGCATGGCAGGGGCGGCCGTTCCTGGAATGGCTGGACAGGCAGCAGCACCGGGAAGCGACACATTCGTTTCGGACAACAATTTCACTTCCGTATTTGGTGGGCTGGAACAAAATGGTACGTCCTGAACTGTGCTGGAACAAAATGGTACGTTTGGTTGGAATGTTAACATTTTGTTTCGACACACAGGATCTAACGCGCCACCAGCCGCGGCAGCCCAGCCCGGGAAGGTGCTGACCGGCGATTTGGACAGTTCATTGGCGTCGTTAGCTGAAAGCCTCACCATCAACAAGTCCAACTGCGGGAAGTAAGTTAAAATTGCTGCTCCCTTGCTTCTTACCTTGTCACACTAATTTTACCACTTCCGCTTCAATGCTTCTCGCGCGACAGGAATATGCAATGGAGCTCCCCGAAGACATCGGCCAAGACAGGGTCCGCCGGCTGGTCGCCCCAACCGCAGCCGGCCACCAATCAGACGGGCTACAAACCAATGGTAAAAACTAATGCTAATGACAACACTGAACGACCATAGTTCTAATCTAACATCTTGTATCATGATCTTCCACTATCATTAACTCAGACTGACAATTGAAAGTTGGTTAGTAACGTTGCTAGTCATTAATAATATATCCCCATACCTACTTAATTCGAATGTCCTTGTATAATGTAATGCATTCGCTCGAGAGAGCGAATGATAAAATGACCCGTCCCTCCCAGTTAATATTATTATGTATTCGCTAATAACAACACATTTGATAGCACAGACGAGTCGTTTTGCAGATTCGAGTTGTATTTTATTATCGTAACGATTATTTTAAATTAAACCATTCCGTTCATACTTCCGTTTCGGTAATAAATTAAACGTGTGTGGTAGATTTGTGGAGACGGCTTAACGAAACGATCAATGTTCTCGGACGGTTGTCGCAGGATTCACGACTAACAGTAGTGTGCGCAAAGCCTCGCATGAAAGTTTTCTTTAAGCTTTCCGTATCTCTGTAAACCGTTTGTCGCTTTTGGTAGTAGTAACGTAGTAGTATCAGTAGCAGTAAGTTCTTCTTCAAACTTTGCATTTCCTAGTCAGTACTAGCCACTTGAATTTGCCCTTATAAGTTTTTAATTTCATTTTCATTTTTTTTATCTTTTTCTCCTTTTTCGGTGGAATTTTAAACAATACCTTTGTTTGTTTCATATCTTTTTGTTTCTCTGTTCTGTTGAATTACTGTGTGACATGTGTGTTTCACGTATGATGCCTTCTTGAATTGACCCGATTGTATGTCGATTTTCCCTTTGTACGTAATGTATGTGTTGTGGTTATGTTTATGTGCATTTGGGATGTGTATGTGTGTATCTATGCGTGCCATTTGCCCACTTGGGTGGATATGGGTTTTTTTTTGCTGTGACAAGGCACAAGGTATGGCTGTTTTTCCAGTTCCTAGCACAATACATCCCAGCACGCACACTCCCCTTCCCGTAGTGCCAGGATATTACATTCAGGTAAGCGACTTAAGTTCTTTTACGTTTCAGTTAGTTTTCTTCTTGTATCTTTCTTTAATCATAATGTTCAGTGCGTTTCTGCTGACTTTCCCCATTCTACTTGCCTCATCTGTTCTTGTACTAGTTGCGCGCTAAATGCTGTACACTCCGTTGCACTTGTTGTCATCGTATTTCTTAATGCTATTCTAAAACTGGACTCTGTACTAACGTCGCTCTTGCCATTCATATATCTGTACTAGAATTTTTGTAAATGAAATGAGTGTCAATGATAGAGCCGAATAGAGCTTAGTACCCCCGTGCGTGAAGCTGTGAGACATGAGGAATGTTAAGCTATTAGCTGATTGTTAATGATTTCCTATGCGGTGATAACCACTACGTGTCGTATTTACAAATGTTAACATGTTTAACGATGATCGCATCAGTAATGTTTGATCGTACTAATAATGATACCTCACAAAAGGGGCTGTAAAGAAGAAGAGTGCATTTAGAAACGTTCAGCGTGATCTGTTTATCTTGTTTAATTTTTGTTTTGTTTGTGTAACAATCAACTGTAACATAATACTACCAGTTTTGGATTTTACATTTTTGGACACAAGTTTTGTAAGACGTTGGATCGATTTATATTATTCCAAGCGATTTAGTTTGTAGACACGGCATAGCGCGGTGAGTGGCGTAGTTTTATCTTAAACTTTCCTTATCATTTTTATCTCAAACTCTTTGCAGCAAGGAATGACCCAAATAAGGCCAATGATGGGTGCCACTATGTCCGGAGCAACCCCAACCATGGCCGCCGGGATGATCGCACCCCAGCAACCGGTGCTCACTAGTCAACAGGCGATGCACATGCCACCAGCCATGATGCAACAACAAGCGATGCCACCGAACGTCGCCACCGCGGGCAACATTCAGCTGGACCCGTTCGGTGCGCTCTAAGCAATTCTGCACGCTTACATTCAGGCATAGACGGTGCGAGCTCTATGCGCATTATATATACATACTCTTATCACACGTGCTGTAGAACATTACTGATGAATGGGTTAAGTAGTGATGGATTCATTTAGCAATCGCATACTGATACATAAGTATAAACGATATCTTGCAAAAGCCACACCCCGCAAAGGTGGAACTCGTAACGAGGGATAGCAATGGAGTGGAGGGACGAGGGTGGACTAGAAACGATAGCTGGCCTAGCACAGTGTGGACAGCATCCCTGGAGGAGTGTCGAATGTGTTGGAAGAGTAGAACATTTGTTTTAATTTATGTGAAATACGGCGGATTGCTGGTATATGATGATGCAGCCGCGAATGTGGTGGAAAGTGTAAAAATCACATGCAAATATCAATTACTAAGCCAACGGGCGAGCAAATGATCATACATGGTCATGATCATTTTTAGTGTATCGTTCTACTATCTAAGAGCATCCGCGCGCTTACTGTGTACGGTTGCCATCCGACATGCCGTATGCGAATTTCATGCTGCATGGGAGAGAGGGGGAATGGTTCAACTTAAACAAGCGACGGTGATATGAATCCCTTCGGGGGCAGAGACTTTCGTGCAAGAGAAATATGGTCGCCTGCACATTCACACATACAAACACTCGTACAGGTGATAGCTGCCTGTTCGGCAACTTGTGAATCCGCCAATCATACTTGGGCAACGTAAGACTTCTGCAAGCTTACTATATCCACAGATAACATGTAAACCATTCCAAAACAAAATGAAAAAAACAGAAACTTCAAAATATACGGTAGCGGTATTGTGCAATCAGGAAGCAGTGCGAGCAGCTGGGCCTGTGTGTTGCTCTACATACGCGACAGGGCTTCACGCTTCAGCAACACTTGAAAGCCTTAGACTTGAAAAGCCTGCAGCATCAAATCATTCCAAATCGTGGATTTTCGTATCGCAGCATTGCAGCGATCATGCAAATGGTACAGCTTTTTAATTGGCTGCCTGTCGGTTGTTGATGTGATGACACACTGAAGCATGGATTTGTTTTTCTCTTCATGTATGTCTACATGTGGGGTTGTGTGTACGCGCACCGGTAAACGTACGTACGGCCGAGAGACAACCGGTATCGTCTAAGAATATCAGTAACAATAATAATATTAACGAAATGAAATGTAAATGATGTTAGAAAGAATTGGATATAAGACAAAAGCACAGGGCAACGCATATTTCCCCGTACGTCTGTATGGCTTATTCGGCAATACATATATTGTTAGTTTGTTGCTTCTGTTGCAGTATTATCACTGCTTCGACATTCAGATACATCTATCGAAATCCCGAACATAAGAAAACAAGCAAAAAAACGTTGTTATTCACTATTGAATATAGTTGTGTTTACTAACCAGCAAACGATAGAAGGCTCACTTCACTACAAGAAACGATTACCGATCCGGAACGAACTCACTGTTTCTCCTGTGTCTCCGCAAATAAGTGCAAATACTACGTTTAGCAGAACATTACGAATAATAGCGCGAAGGGGCATCGTCGGCAATCTTACAATGCCGCGAGAATATCATCGGTATGACTTTGATGGAAAACGACTTCGCATGCATGTATTTATAAATATAAAAAGAGTGTAGTAATATTATCTCTATATATTGTACACATTACTGTATTTTCGGCTGCACAGTGTGCGCTTGCGGATTGCAAGAAAATGCTACGCATTAAGTAAATACACTACATAATACCAGAAAGATACATATATACATATATATATATATATATATATATATATATATATATATATATACATACACATACTCCTTGTTTATTGGAGAAAAGCTTATCGCATATTACTTAGAATGTAATGTGTTGTGTTTCTCTCCCGCCCTTGTCAGCAGATAGTGCAATATAGAGGGCAGTTGTTTATTACGGATGATGATAACTAATGTACGCCGAGAGGCCGAGGTGTGCGTGTACTTATCGCAGACGCAAGGATAATGGCGGACAGTGAGAAGGGAAGGGAATGCTACTTTCATTTGGGAGTATCTTTCACTATGCTATTCACTATTGGCCCCGTGATTCGTGAAAATACGTTGTATTTGTTTTGCCGATACGATAGCATCATCATGCCATAGTGCGCGAGAGTTGAAGAATTATTTTTAACAAAAATGTTACGGATTATAATTTGCGACTTTTATGTTAACCTGTTGCTGGTTTCGCTTGCGGTCCGTTGTATCCCTGAATCGATGGGCAACTCTACAATTCATTTTCGTCCTACGTTTCGTTGCGCGATTGCAGAAAATGAGCATGATTCTCAACACATAAACAGAGATGATTACATGCATATATATAGAAATAGGACACGATGAATAAAACTGAAATAGCTATAGCAGACATTAACTTGAATGAGTTTTTTGTTGTGATGTATTATATATGGCTTAGTTCGATTGAACATTTCTTATCCGAATAATTAAATTATTTTACTATTGTTGGTGGGTACATCTCGGTATTTGCGACCAACACTATAATGCAAATTGATATCAATGTGATTGCCTGATTCATACGGATTTTTAACTTAAGTCAATTGTGCCGGTGTTTTTTTTTGTGGTTGCTGTAGTGTAACTAAAATTGTTAGAAAAATTGATGAAAGTAAACTTAAATCTTCTCGAGTGAGAAGATCCTATTCGAATGAGAAAAAGCGCTCGGCAAAAGTCTATAAGCAATTCGCATGACAAATGCAATTTACACATTTATGCAAACATTCATGCATTGTGGATAAGTGTTGTGGATTGCATACTTTCTAAAAAATTTGAGCAGATTGTTATGCACAAAATTGCTGCTAAGCTCGAGCAGATTCTTTTAAAAGTAAAATGAATGTATGCAATCCGCATAACGATATAGTCACAGTGGCTCGCATAAACGGTCATGTGCTGTGACAATTATCATTAATGTTCTACTGTGGTAGCAACAATAGAGAAGCTCGTAACATCGTAGGAAGGGGAAATAGGGAAGCCTTTTTCCAAATTGACGTCTACAAACATCATGTTACTTGGGACTACACAATGAATATAAACAAAGCAAAACAATAACACGTTCGATTTGTTCGAAATCGATTGCAAATTGTCCGTCGTTCATAGAAATACGCTCCTAATGTTATAATTAAAATACAGTGTCTAAGCAAAGAGTAGTGCATTCAGCATTAGTTAAAAATGGAAAGATCCCGGCAGCAGAGAAATGTAAGTAGTCATGCCAATAAATCGACCGAAGCAGAATGATGTTTGTTTCTCGTCTCTCAGCCCGTTCGAGACCAGCGCACAGTTTTGAAATTTGTAAAACTAATGGAAAAACACACCTGCCTGTGGGATGCTGCACATAACGATTATCGGATCGCTTCAGCCAGAAAAGATGCATGGCTAGCAATTGCCTCGCACATGAGGGTGCCTGTTCCTTTGCTGATGCGAAAGTGGCGAAGTTTGTGCACAACGTACTTTAAGAGTCAAGATGACATGAACAAACGGTTGGAGAAGAATCCAGGTTAGTGCAATGGCGGCTGCTTTGTTGATAATATGATAGTTTTTATGCTTTTTCGTGTCAGCTACAAGCTATGCACGACCGTCGTGGTTCGCGTACAATGCGATGTACTTTTTGGGGAAGGCTAGAGCCGAACGACGAAAAAGAGGAAAGGTACGAAGTGTTCGATTTATGTTGGTGAGACAACCTCTGCTGATACTAAGAACCCATTCTGTGTTTGCTTACATAGCCGATATATCTTATTGTGGATGATGAACACAAGAATGGCGCATTAGAAGCCAATCTGCACGACATGCTCGATCGGGAAGAAGATGTAATAGAGGATCATGATGATTATGAGATGGAATTGGACGAAGGTTTGTCGGAAATTCAAAGCGAATCGATCATACCTTATGAGTTGGCTGATAAACTCGAACAGCACGCTCATGAGGAATACTCAGTGGAAGTCCAACATCAGTGTAATATTACGGTAGAAACTTCGAACTACTCTACTAAGAACGGTCAATTGAGCGCTAAAGCCGATAAGCATATTCATGATTCCAAGAACGGCAGTCACACAATTGACGAGCAAGTGACAGAGAACAGTCAAAAGTTTGATGAAATTACTTTTGAAAGACAATATTTGAATGAGAAACGGAAATCGGATTTACTATTTGAGCTGAATGAAAAGTTGGAACAGGATTTACAACGTCAAAAGGCAGAGAACCAGGTAATGCAGGTTAAGCTCGTTTCACACACATTACTGTGCGGATAAAAACAAAATATATTATTTCTTTCCAGCTACAAAAATTAAACATCGAATTGCTGGAGAAAAAACTCCAACAGTTTAAACAGAAACAACCGAGATCGATGAAATCTTCGCTGGTAATGTATATTCTTCTGTAATAGTTTTCCAGACAAATAATGACGTATTCTTGTTCTCATCACAGTTACAGGAAGATGGTTCGGATTTTCAATCAATTGTTTTAGGAAATTTGAAACATGAGAACACTACCCTAGACGACAGTGAAAAGCTGATAGATGCTGCCACTGTAACAGTCCAAGGCTTACCGATGCACGGTTCAGAGGAGCAGTGTGATCCGTTGAGCCATCAAATATCAGGGATATTAAAACTGGAAGGCAATTTAGATACCTTTCAGAACATGACTAGTGCGTTGAATAGACTACAAAGCACCGTTGAAAATTTTTCGAACAAGAATAACCGTCGATACAGCGGGTTCGGTGACTTCATTGTACAGGAATTGAACGAGCTGAACGAAACCGTTAGTAGACGATTGATTCAGGAATTTACAGCAATGTTGCTAAAGGAGCAAAAGAACCAGAGTAATTGAATTGAATTTGTTGAACAGAATTTCATAGTAAGTAAAATAAAATTGGAAGTAACAAATTTGATAAACGCAAAAATATCCATGTATTATGACTAATTCAAAGAATATTTTTGTGCGTTGCAAACAATTTCTCCTCAGAAAACGTCCACTCCAGTGAAAATGGCTGCGTACATTGAATGTCTTGCAAAGCATGCCGCCCTGTATGGTAGATGAGTGCTCGAAAGAAACTGTGTAAAATAAACTCAGACAACCATTCGAGCAGTTTTCCGACTGCCAACCAACCAATCGATCAGTTCTCCGAGCTCTGATAAGCGACAGTCATAGTTCAGAAACAGGGGGTCAAGTCAAAGTGGATGGACAGACTACAGGTGAGTCCCTAACTCTTGTTTACTAATAGAGTAAATGTACCAGTTTTCGGCCACTTATTGGAGCAGTTTCACAAAAAACATGTGATACAGTAAAAATAAAGGGTTAAAAATTATGAAACAGGTGATTTTCTTTACTAAAACTATCTTTTTTTATTTTTGTACACTTGCTGCGCAATAATTGAGTATTTACCGAAAAAACAAGGTTTGCCAGGTTTTGTTTGCCTGGCCGAAAACTGGTACACTTACCCTACATACTGTACATATATATCCTGCATATCAAAAGCAAATAAATATCAATCCCAAAATATTAAATATCCTCATTTGACCTTCCTTGAAACTGAATTCGAAAATTATTGAATTAGGATTTCAATTAATTAATGTGTGACATAGACAGGCGATGTTGTTGATCAAGAAATATATCATAGTTTAACGTTCCGATCTTCTCGATTGGCTCTCCACTGCCATGAATTCGCTCAATGTAGCGCACCTTTCAAGTGATCTGAGCATTGATGTGGTGCGGATATTTCTACCAAACATCATATCAGCTGGAGATTATCTGTTCAAATCACTGGTTGGTGGGAAACGATAACCATGCAAAAATGTACAAAGTGCGTCTTTAAGTGATGCTGCTCCCGTACATTTTTTTTACAGTGGATCTCGGGCTAGGGCACACAAAAGTTTTGCCTTGAAGTAATTTGCTTAACTACTGGAGAGGTTTTCCAAATCAAGTTTAGTTTCTGCCCTGAACTTATTTATATCCCAAAATATTCACCGAACTTCACGATAGTTTTCGTCGATTCGAATGGAGCTATACTGCGAAAGTGGAATTGTTGGGTTAGCGGTCAATGGATGAAGGCAGGAAGTATTATCCAAGCTAAAGGCGAAACGTGAATTCAAACAGGCAGAATTTAACCAAGACGTTCTGCGTTTCAATTTTAGATAATTTTTTTTTCGATAATTATGATATTATTACAATTATGATTTATTGTATGACGTTTGTATGACGCTTATATACAAACTATGATTGATAGTATATTTTCCAAAGTCAGCAGAATCCATTCCAACGGCTATTATCCTAGTAGAAGGACGTTTTGTGGAATTATTAAAAAAAATTATTACAATTAGTGGAAAATTGACTAGACGAAAGATTTACGTGACTTAAAGACTTTGACGAACAGACGGACGTATTTGAGGTTGTTGTGGTAAGTTTTTAAACAAGCGGAAAAAAAACCAACCGACCAAGAGCACGTGTTTTCAAAATGGGGGTCGATGACCCCGGAGGAGGTAGGATCCACGGATCCTACTATAGCATACTAGATGAGGACAGGACAGCTAACGGCAAAAAAAGAAGGAAAACCAGACTGAATCTAAATGATATGGTTGAAAATGAAGAGATATACATGACAGTAGAAAGTGTAACGGAGGGAAAATCTCTTGCCACCTATAATCCGTTCCTTTTTGCGAAAGCATCGGAGCTCGCAATAGGAGGAAAACCACTACAAACCACATTATTAAGAGACGGAAAGATCTTAATTAAGGTAAAAAATAGCGCGGAAGCTAAAAAGCTTGAAAAAATTAATCTGAATTTAGGAGACAATAAGATTAATGTAAATGTATATGAGCATGCTGCTTTAAATTCATCAAAAGGAATAATAAGGTGCGATGCATTCAAGCACCTGTCAGAAGAAGAGATTCTAGAAGGACTGAAATCGCAAAAGGTCACGGAGGTTAATGTGATGAAAAGACGCAATTTTAACGGAGAGTTAGTAAACACCCGTACGGCAATACTCACATTCAAAACCACCAAACTACCTCGGTCGGTGGAGATAGGGTATTACCACGAGAGAGTAGAGCAATACATTCCCATGCCGATGCGTTGCATGAACTGTATGAGGTTTGGGCACACAAAAAAAAGATGCAACCGGGAAAAAATATGCGCAAAATGTGGTGACACATACCATGAAACGTGTACTAATCCTGTCAAATGCTCAGAATGTGGAGAAGGGCATTCGGCACTTGATAAGGAATGTCCAATGTTCAAGGACGAATATGAGATAAAAAGAATCCAAACGGTAAACAGGATAACTATGAGAGAAGCTAGGCAGATCAGACGAGAAGCGGCACCAATGGTCCCAAGGATTTACACTAACAGGAAATACGCTAGCGCAGTAAAGGAAACTCCCGAAATTGAAAAGGAAAAAAGCACAGAAAAAAACAACGATTTAAGAAAGCTAAACAAATCAACAGAAAATAATGATAACAACACAGAAAAGAATATGACCAACACAGAAAGCAAGAATACACCAGAAAATAACAAAATCACAGAAAATACTAACACAACAA